>CM019904.1:73954924-73986431 GCA_009764595.1 Geothlypis trichas | reverse complement strand
TGGGACATTCCCAGCCCTCAGGGTGAGTGGGGCTGCAGCCATCCCACAGGAGCCACCACGGGGGCTTGGCACAGCCACTGCTGGGAGCACCTCACTGCTGCTCACAGAACCATGGAATCTCCTGAGTGGGAAGGGCCCACAGGGATCACAGATCCAGCTCCAGGCCCTGCACAGACACCCCAACGATCCCAGCCTGGGCATCCCTGGAACGCTGCCCAAACCCTCCTGGAGCTCTGGGGCTGTGCCCGTTCCCTGGGCAGCCTGGGCAGTGCCCAGCACCCTCTGCAGTGGAGCCTTTCCTGCTGCCCATGCTATCCCTGTCCTGGCACAGCCCCAGCAGGGAGGACAGAGCATTTCTCAGTTATCCCCCAGAGCCTGGGAGGCACCGAGGGTGGGACAGGGGCACAGCTGGCACAGCTGGCACAGCTGGGGGCTCGGGGACCCTCACCTGTACTTGAGGGGGAACATGAGAGCCAGGAGGGCCCGGCAGGCGTCCGTCAGCCTCTGGTAGCTGCTGGAGAGGAACAGGATCTTGTGCTCGGTCAGCGCCGCGCAGAACAGGAACAGCACGTTGGTGATGCCTGCAGGGCACAGCGGGGGCTCAGGAACTTGGGGGGTCCCTCTGACACCCCTCAGGGACCCCTGACCCTGCATCCTGCCAGGACAGGAGCTCAGCATCCCCCAGAGAGCCACTCGTGGTTCTGGTCACTGCCAGGTGTGCTCCCCCTTCCTGGACGTGCCCTGTCCCTCCTGGGGCCGGTGGCCTTTCCTGGGGGACACGGGGTGGCCTTTCCTGGGGGACACAAGGCCAGTGGCAGCCCCAGGCTGCTCCTCCAGACCCCAGCCCCAGTCTCACCCTCCTGGAAAAGGGATGGCACAGCAGGGTCGGGAGGCTCAGCTGGGGCAGAGCTCAGAGCCACATGCAGGAAGTGACCCACAGGGAGGTGACCACAGGGAGGTGACCCGCAGGGAGGTGACCACATGGAGGTGACCGCAGGGAAGTGACCCACAGGGAGGTGACCCGCAGGGAGGTGACCCACATGGAGGTGACCCACAGGGATGTGACCCACAGGGATGTGACCCACATGGAGGTGACCCGCAGGGAGGTGACCCATAGGGAGGTGACCACAGGGAGGTGACCACAGGCAGGTGACCACAGGGATGTGACCCACACACAGGGAGGTGACCTCAAGGAGGTGACCCGCAGGGAGGTGACCCACAGGGACCCCAGGTGCCACGGGGACAGGGTGGGGACAGGGTGGGGACAGGTCTCACCGAGCTGGCGGAAGAGCAGGGCCACGCTGCAGCTGCTGACAGGCAGTGAGTCATTGATGGGGGTCTGGATCACCTGCCTGTCCCCAGCTCCCAGGGAGATCGTCCTCTGCAAGGCAACACACACCTGGTCACCAGGGCCACCCAGAGAGGGACAGGGCCAGGGCAGGGACAGCCAGACCCCCAGTGCCACCCTGCCCCAGCACAACCCCCGTCTGCTGTGGGAGGAGGGAAAGGGAAAGAGAAAGGGAAAGAGGAAAAGGAAAAGGGAAAGAGAGAAGAAGATGCTGCCACAGCAGCCACTGGGGGCTTGTCTGGGTCCCTGGGCTGAGGGAAGGAGGGCACCTCCTGCAACATGCCCAGCCAGTGCCAGCAATGTCCCAACAGCCCCAAGATCCACCTGCAGATGGGACACAGTGGCTCTCCAGGACACGAGGGCTCCCCAGGACATGAGGGGTCCCCAGAACTGAAGGAGTCTCCAGGCATGAGGGATCCCCAGGGGTCCCTGGGATCTGAGGGATCTCCAGGATAAGAGGAGTCCCCAGGATTCAAAAGCTCTCCAGGACTCAAGGGCTCCCCAGGACTCCCCAGGATTCAAAAGCTCTCCAGGATAAGAGGGCCCCCAGGATCTGAGGGATCTCCAGGATACAAGGACTCCCCAGGATTCAAAGGCTCCCCAGGACTCAAGGGGAATTCAAGCCTCTCCCAGGCCTTGGAGCCAAGGGAGCAGCTCCCCTGGCTGTCCCAGGAGCAGCCCCAGCTCCACAGCCTCTCCAGTGGAAGGAACATCCTGAGAATATCCTGAGAATATCCTGAGGAATATCCTGAGAATATCCTGAGAATATCCTGGGGGAAGGGATGGACACCCCGGGCACAGGATGGGTGCTTCTTCCCTGGTACCACTGAACATTCCCAGCCCTGAGCTCATTCTCAGGGACACAGGGACACTCAAACATCCCCAGGCTGTCTCCAGGCCCCTCTCCAGGGAAAATGCTCCAGCAGCAGCAGCGTTTCCACTGCAGGCACCTCCTGGCAGAACAGCCCCAAAATCCAGGGCTGAGCAGAGCCCTGGGCTGGGCTGGGCTGTCACAACCCCAGCAGGGCACCCAGGGAGCTGAGCCTGAATTCAGCCCCTTCCCAGAGCCCAGGGACACCCTGGCTGTGACACACAGGGACACACAGGGACACGCACCCGAGGGTGCCCTGAGACCACGGGACCTGGGGTGGGTCACAGCAATTAACAGAGAGGCTGCTAACGAGGGGACAGACCCAGAGCCGGGAGAGAAAAGGTGGGAAAAGAAGATGGGAAAGAAAAGGAGTTCGTACCACGGCTTCGTCCTCCACGTCAGGCTGAGGTGGGACAGACAGAGAGCACAGTCAGTTAGGACACACAGACAGGCACAGAGGGGACAGGGACACCAGCAGGGACAAGGGGACAGGAGAGGAACCCACAGACAGGGACACCAGCAGGGACAAGGGGACAGGAGAGGAGCCACAGACAGGGACACCAGCAGGGACAAGGGGACAGGAGAGGAGCTCACAGACAGGGACAGGGACACCAGCAGGGACAAGGGGACAGGAGAGGAGCCCACAGACAGGGACAGGGACACCAGCAGGGACAAGGGGACAGGAGAGGAGCTCACAGACACAGACACCAGCAGGGACAAAGGGACAGGAGAGGAGCCCACAGACACAGACACCAGCAGGGAAAAAGGGACAGGAGAGGAGCTCACAGACAGGGACAGGGACACCAGCAGGGACAAGGGGACAGGAGAGGAGCTCACAGACAGGGACAGGGACACCAGCAGGGACAATGGGACAGGAGCCCACAGACAGGGACAGGGACACCAGCAGGGGCAAGGGGACAGGAGAGGAGTTCACAGACACAGATAAGGACACCAGCAGGGACAAGAGGAGAGGAGCCCACAGACACAGACAGGGACACCAGCAGGGATAATGGGACAGGAGAGGAGCTCACAGACAGGGACACCAACAGGGACAAGGGGACAGGAGCTCACAGACACAGACACAGAGTGAAAGCAATGCCTACAGCACAGGGAAGGAGCGCTGGACACGGCAGGAGAGCAGGAAAACCACGGGAAGGGAAGTGCCACCACCAAACTGTCCCCCCTGTCACACAGTCCCCGTTCCCAGGGCACAGAGCCATCCTGCCCCAGCTGGGGGCACGGATCTGTGCCAAGCTCAGCGAGCCATGGTGGCAGGAGCAGCCGTCCTGCTGCGGCAGCCGCTCCTGGTCCTGCCGGGAGGAGCCGGATCCGGGCAGATCCCATGGGAAGGGACTGCAGAGCCTGGCACAGCCCGGGCACGGGCAGCACCTGGGGCACGGGCAGCACCTGGGGCACGGGCAGCACCTGGGGCACGGGCAGCACCTCATGGGCAGCACCTCGGGCACGGGCAGCACCTCACCCTGCCCCAGCACTGGCACAGGCCTGGCTCCACCCTGCCTGAATCCCAGAGCTCTGCTGCTTCTCCCGGACCCGCACGGCTCTGGGTGCCACAGGGAGCCCGGAACGAGGAGCAGCACCTGCCCCAAACCCCGCTGTGATCTGGGATCAGGGACAGCCCCCCGGGGGCAGGGCAGTGCGGGGAGGGAACCCCTGTGGAGGCACCGGGGCCTGTGCTGCTGTCCCAGTGTCCCATGGTTCTGTCCCAGTGTCCCTTGGTTCTGTCCCAGTGTCCCATGCTGCTGTCCCAGTGTCCCATGGTGCTGTCCCAGTGTGCCATGGTTCTGTCCCAGTGTCCCATGCTGCTGTCTCAGTGTCTCATGGTGCTGTCCCAGTGTCCCCATGCTGCTGTCCCAGTGTCCCGTGCTGCTGTCCCAGTGTCCCCATGCTGCTGTCCCAGTGTCCCATGGTGCTGTCCCAGTGTCCTGTGCTGCTGTCCCAGTGTCCCATGGTGCTGTCCCAGTGTCCTGTGCTGCTGTCCCAGTGTGCCATGGTGCTGTCCCAGTGCCCCATGGTGCTGTCCCAGTGTCCCATGGTGTTGTCCCAGTGTCCCATGCTGCTGTCCCAGCCTGGCCAAGGCTCCACCAATGGATCAGCCAGGCTGTGGGATCATTCCTGGCCCTCTGTGCTGGGGGAAGGGGAGCTCAGCTGAGGGAAGGCACATGGGGACACAAGCACATGGGGACACATCCACAGGGACATCCAGCAGGGCACGAGAGCTCCAGGGCACCAACTGCTGTCCCCAACCTCTGCCAGGGGATCCAGCTGGGCTTTACCCCTCTGCCACCCCCAAGAAGCCTGCCAGCCCCGTGTCTGAGCCCAGGGCAGGGCAGGCTGGAGGGACACACGGCTCTGAGGGGACAGCAGGGGGCTTGGTGGCCTCAGCTGCAGGAGCAGCTGCTGCTGCTCAGGCCCCAGCACAGGCACAGACCCGGTGCAGACACGGACACAGGACCTGGCATGGACATGGACACAGGACCTGGTACAGACACAGGACCTGGCACAGAGCTTGGCATGGCCATGGGCAACAGGACCTGGCATGGACACAGACACAGGACCCAGCACAGGACCTGGCACAGCCACGGGCACAGCACCAGGCCAGTGCCCCGAGTGGAGGAGAGCTGCAGGCTCTGTCCTGGCCCTCTGGCCCGTGTCCCCACAGCTGTCCCAGCCCTGCTGTCACACATGGCCCGTGGCCACTGCGCTCTGGAGCAGCTCTCTCTCCACAGGGGATCCCACAGGGCTCAGGGCACACAGCCAGAGCCCAGCAGTGCCCACGGACCAGGAATGCTCACATGGACTGAGCTGCACCATGCCAAGGCCCTGCTGCTCCCTCCCAGGCAGCAGGAGCCAGGACAGAAGCTGCAGCAGGAGCCAGGACAGAAGCTGCAGCAGGAGCTCCTTGGCTGATGGAGGATCTCAGTGGGATCTGAGCTCGGGAAGGCAGCAGGGCACGGAGCCAGGCCCTGCCCACAGAGCCCACTCGGGCACGGGGAGCAGGGCTGGGCTCTGAGGGGACAGAGGCAGGACAGGGAGGGCAGCAGGAGCCCAGCACCCACCTGTGCTCCCCCCGTGATGGGGATGGTGCAGGTCAGCAGGTTCCCGATGACGTTCTCCAGGGACACGCTCAGCCCGTCCACGTAGATGGTGTAGATCAGCCCCAGGCTGTTCTGGAGAGGGGAGCAGAGCAGGGATGAGCAGTGCAGGCAGCTGGGGACACCCCCAGGGCCACAAACACACCCTGGCAATGCCAGCTCCAGGTCTTCCTCGTCCACAGGGATGGGATATTCCAGCCAGGAGCAGGTCCCCATCCCTGCACTGACCCCACCAGAGCAGGAGATGTGTCCCCAAGGCCACAGCTCCATGGCAGCAGCACCAAGGGGCTTCCCAAAACTCCAGCAGAGAGAAGACCAGAGCAGCTGGGCTGCCCCAGCCTCCCTGCACCCCCAGTCCCACACAAACCCCAGGGAAGGCAGGGCAGGACATCCTTCCCCAGCGAGGGCTGGATGAGATGCCCAAAATTTGGGCAATGCCCTTGACAGCACCCCTGGACTCTGGTCAGCCCTGGGTGGTCACTGTGGGGCCCTTCCCACCAAACACCCCATTCCAACTGGGAAACAAGAGCAGCCCCAGCTCTGGGGGCACCAGCACAGGGCACCCCCAGGACAAGCTGGGAATGAGGGATTTGAGGAATTTGTGCTCCAGGCACCCTCGGGATGCTGCTTTCCAGCCACTGAGGAAAAGGGAAAACACAAACACTGGGAATTGGACAGCAAGGCCAGGCAGGCTCTGGCACAGTGGAATAATGAGGGAAGAGCTGGATAAACCCCTGCCCACTGGAATATCAAGGGAAGATGAAGCTGAGATTCCTGGGCACTGGAATGAGGAGCTGGGAGCTGTTTCTGTCCCAGGAGAGAGCTGGCAGGACACCTCTGTCCTTGGGAACAAGTGAGGGGACCCTGTCTCCTGAAGGTGCCCCAGCTTGTGCCTGGCAGGACCCCACTCTGCTGTCCCAGGTTTAGGAAAACAGATCCTGTATTGCAGAGAATTCCCACTCCACACACAGCAGGGACACCTCCCACTGTCCCAGGTGCTCCAGCCCCAGTGCCCAGCCTGGCCTTGGGCACTGCCAGGGATCAGGGGCAGCCCCAGCTGCTCTGGCAATTGCAGCCCAGCCAGGAATTCCTCATTGCCAAGATCCCATCCATGGCTGCCCTCTGGCACTGGGAGCCATTCCCTGGGTCCCTCCAGGCCCTGTCCCCAGTCCCTGGAGCCCCTTTAGGCCTTTGGGAGCTCTGAGCTCTCCCTGGAGCCCTCCCTTGCCCAGGCTGGGCACTCCCAGCCCATCCCCACGGACACAATCCGTACCCAGCCCTGCCAAGGCCTCCCCAGGCACACAATGCAGCACCTCTGGAGCCAGCAGAGCTGGCACAGCCCGTGCTCCCAGGACAGGCTGTTCCTCGGGGTTCCCAGGATCGGCTGCAGCAGCTGCAGCCCCACAGCTCCGCAGTGCCAGGGGCTGGGCAGGATGGAGCCAGGCTCCCAGGGGCTGCCCAGCCTGTTCCCACTCCCACGGGCAGGGAGCCTTGCCCAGCACAGCTGCTCCTCCTCTGACTCACCCGGAACACCTCGGCGTGGTCCAGCCGCGACACCAGCACCAGGCTCTTGGGAGCGAACAGCTGGGCAGGCTGCACCAGCGACGAGGCCTCCTCCTCCTCCTCCTCCCCGCCCTCACCGTTCCTGGCATGGCTCTGGGGCTGGGGGGACACAAACCAGCCCGGGCTGGGGGTTAGGGGATGCTCTGCCCTGTCCCGAGCTCGCAGTGCCAGGGTCCTGATTCCTGTGGCACAAGGAAGGCAGGAACCCCAGCCAGAGCCAAAAGCAGCTGGGTGCTTGTTCACCAGCACTGCTGACCACCCACCCATGGATTCCTGTGGCACAGGGAAGGCAGGAACCCCTGGCCAGTGCCAAAGGCAGCTGGGTGCTTGTTCACCAGCACTGCTGACCATCCTTCCCATCCATCCATCCACCCATGGATTCCTCTGGCACAGGGAAGGCAGGAAGTACTGGCCAGAGCTAAACCCAACCGAATGCTTCTCCACCAGCACTGCTGGCCACCCTTCCCACCCATCCATGGATTCCTGTGGCACAGAGAAAGCAGGAATCCCATGCCAAAGGCAGCTGGGTGCTTCCCCATCAGTGCCAGCAACTCCCATCCCCATGTCCCCACGTGTGCCCCCGTGTGTGTCACCATGTGTGCCCCCGTGTGTGTCCCCATATCCCTATGTGTGTGTCCCCATGTGTGCCCCAGTGTGTGTCCCTATGTGTGTCCCCACGTCCCCATGTGTGTCCCCGTGTCCCTGTGTGTGTCCCCGTGTGTGTCCCCATGTCCCCGTGTGTGTCCCCATGCCCCCGTGTGTGTCCCCGTGTGTGTCCCCATGTCCCCGTGTGTGTCCCCATGTCCCCATGAGTGTCCCCGTGTGTGTCCCCATGTCCCTGTGTGTGTCCCCGTGTCCCTGTGTGTGTCCCCATGTCCTTGTGTGTGCCCCAGTGTGTGTCCCCATGTCCCCGTGTGTGTCCCCATGTCCTCGTGTGTGCCCCAGTGTGTGTCCCCATGTCCCCGTGTGTGTCCCCATGTGTGTCCTCATGTCCCCATGTGTGTCCCCATGTCCCTGTGTGTGTCGCCGTGTGTGTCCCCATGTCCCCGTGAGTGTCCCCGTGTGTGTCCCCATGTCCCCATGTGTGTCCCCATGTCCCCGTGTGTCCCCATGTCCCCGTACCTGCGGGCTCTCCACGGCCTCCCAGAAGGTGAAGCAGGCGCAGTAGTGCCGCTCTGAGTTGATGTCGGTGAGCACGGCCACAAAGAAGGTGGGGGGATTCCTCTCGGGGAACAGCTGCCACCCGCTGGGCTGGCAGAACTGCAGGGGGACAGCATGGGATCAGGATGGGCTCAGGATGGGCTGGGATCAGGGCAGGATGGGCTCAGAATGGGCTGGGATCAGGGCAGGATGGGCTCAGGATGGGATCAGGGCAGGATGGGCTCAGGATGGGATCAGGGCAGGATGGGCTCAGGATGGGCTCAGGATGGGCTCAGGATGGGCTCAGGACAGGTGCAGGACAGGCTGGGCTCAGGATGGGCTCAGGATGGGCTCAGGACGGGCTGGGCTCAGGACAGGCTGGGCTCAGGATGGGCTCAGGACAGGCTCAGGACAGGCTGGGCTCAGGACAGGCCGGGCTCAGGACAGGCTCAGGGCAGGATGCGCTCAGGACAGGCTCAGGGCAGGATGGGCTCAGGACAGGCTGGGCTCAGGACAGGCCGGGCTCAGGACAGGCTCAGGACAGCCTGGGCTCAGGACAGGCCGGGCTCAGGACAGGCTCAGGACAGCCTGGGCTCAGGACAGGATGGGCTCAGGACAGGCTCAGGACAGGCTCAGGGCAGGCTGGGCTCAGGACAGGCTCAGGGCAGGCTGGGCTCAGGATGGGCTCAGGACAGGCTGGGCTCAGGGGCTGCCACCCTCACCCCCATTACAGGACCCAGCCCGGACCCCCAGCCCTCATCACCCACCCAGCCTGGAGGGAAGGGCAGCTCCAGGGGCCGGGAGCAGGGAGAGACTGGGCACAGCCCCCGGGCTCCAGGAACTCCAACCCTGCTGGGCTGGCTCTGGGAATTCCCAAATCCCCTCTGCAGATCCTCTTCTGTCTGCAGGGACAGCAGGGGCTGCCTGGAGAGACCCACACTGGGAGGGGTCACAATGGGACAGCCTGGCCAGGCAGGAGCCCCCAGATCCTGGGGAAGGTCCCCCCAGGGCACAGAGACCCCAAACTCTGCACTGACCCCAAACTCTGCACTGACCCCACGGCACAGAGACCCCAAACTCTGCACTGACCACCCAGCACACAGACCCCAAACTCTGCACTGACCCCACGGCACACAGACCCCAAACTCTGCACTGACCCCACAGCACACAGACCCCAAACTCTGCACTGACCCCATGGCACACAGACCCCAAACTCTGCACTGACCCCAAGGCACACAGACCCCAAACTCTGCACTGACCCTATGGCACACAGACCCCAAACTCTGCACTGACCCCAGCCCACCGTGGGCCAGACACCCCATGCCAGCACCACTGAGAGCCCAGAAGGAAAGGGGACACGTGGGACACGGGCTCTGGAGTGGCTCCAGGAGGTGGCACCACTCCCCTGGCACAAACACGGGCCCGGCTGTGCCATCTCACTGCACCAGCCCCTGGCACTCCCAGAGCCCCTCCCAGGGCCGGGGTAATTCCAACTCCCCCGGCTTCCCGAGTCCCAGGGGATTTTCTCGATTTCCTCAGAGCTGCAATTGGCTGCTGAGGAGCCGTGGAAAATTCCCTGGGTGTGGGACAGCCCGGCTCCCCCCGGGGCTGGAGGCAGCTGAGGACACGGGAATTCTGCAAACCCTGGGTGAGAGCCATGGCACCAGGGCCTGGTGAGCTCAGGAATCCTGCCCCAGCTTCCTGAGGAGCCCAGGGTGGGTCCCACCTGAGTCTCCCAGCTGCTCAGCACTCCCCGTGCTCACAGCACCCACAGATCCTCCTGTGCTCCCTGGGAAGGGCCCACGGGACAGGAGCTGGGCTTTGTGCAGATCCTTGGGGTGGCAGCAGGAGGGGTGGGAAGAGAAAGCACCCCAGGAGCTGCTTCCCACATTGTGTCCTTGGAAAGCAACATCCAGGGCTTCTCCATCCCAGGGCCTCTCCATCCCAGGGCTCCTCCATCCCAGGGCCTCTCCATCCCAGGGTTTCTCCATCCCAGGGCTCCTCCATCCCAGGGATTCTCCATCCCAGGGCCTCCTGCCAGCTCCCATGGGAGCACAGGGGAAGGTCTGGCTCAGCAGAACCCCGGGATGAGCACACGGTGTCACTGTCCTGGGTCACTGCCCCGGTGTCACTGTCCTGTGTCACTGTCCCTGTGTCACTGTCCTGTGTCACTGTCCTGTGTCACTGTCCTGTGTCACTGTCCCGGTGTCACTGTCCCAAGGTGGGAATTGCTCCTCATTCCCACACAGAGATCTCCTGGCACGGTGGGAATGAGGAGCTCAGAGCACACAGAGCTGCTGGGTCAGGATCATGGGATCAGGGAATCCTGGGATGGTTTGGGTGGGAAGGGACCCCAGACCCCCCCCAGTGCCACCCTGCCATGGCAGGGACACCTCCCACCATCCCAGGCTGCTCCAGCCCCAGTGCCCAGCCTGGCCTTGGGCACTGCCAGGGATCAGGGGCAGCCCCAGCTGCTCTGGCAATTGCAGCCCAGCCAGGAATTCCTCATTGCCAAGATCCCATCCATGGCTGCCCTCTGGCACTGGCAGCCATTCCCTGGGTGCTGTCCCTGCAGGCCTTGTCCCCAGTCCCTCTGCAGCTCTCCTGGAGCCCCTGCAGGCCCTGGCAGCTGCTGGATGCCCTGGAATGCTGGCAGAGGTGGAGCAGGTCTGGAGGCCTGGGCACACCCAGCAGGTGCCAAAACCATCCCAGAGCTGCCTCAGGACATGGAAAATCCCACACAGACCTGTGGGATCATGGCATGGAAGGTCCTAAAGCCCAGTGCCAAGGAAGGATCCAAAAGGGGGAGTGGGAATGGCCCTGAGCCCCACAGGAGCACAGGGAGCCCCTGGATTTGCAGGAATCGCCATTCCCACCTGGATGCCCTGTCCCAGCAGAGACCCTGGCAATGCCCTGCCCATGGAATGCCCCCAGCAGGCAGCCCCTGGGGCTGTGCAGGAGCAGCTCTGGGCAGGCAGGGAGAGGCTCCCAGGGTGCTTTATCCACACCCTGTGCCTGTCCCCAGAGAACTCAATCCATTCAAATGAGATATTTCTGCTGGGAATTGCTGCTGGACACTGTGCACAGCCAGGAGCTCCAAAGCCCAGCTCCCTGCACACCCTGGGAATGTTTCTGTCCCCAAAAAGCTGCCAAGGAGATCAGCCCTGACCACGGGGGCACGTCCCACCCGACCCCCAGGATGGGCTCCCGTGGGTTTCCCCAGCTGCCCCACCAGGACACTCAGAGGGTTTGTGGGAAGCCCTGGAGCCACCCCTGCCTCCCAACAGCACAGGGCTCCAATTGTTTAAATTCCAAGGATTTTTTGGCTGGACAGTTTGACCCTTGGGAAAAGAAAGCAGCTTTGCTCCTGCTTGGGACAGTTCCCAAGTCCCTGCAGACAGCAGGAAACTCGGAGCAGAAAAATAAAAGTAAATATAAAAATAAATGTGTGGTTTTGCCTCAGGTTAAACAGCACAGAAAGGTCTCAAATTGTGCTGGAATTTCAGGGGACACGTGATGGGAAGAGGAGCTGGACACTGCTGATCCCAGTAACAATGGGATGAGGAGCCAGTGACCCCAGGGATGATGGGCAGGGACACCTCCCACTGTGCCAGGTGCTCCAGCCCCAGTACCCAGCCTGGCCTTGGGCACTGCCAGGGATGCAGGGGCAGCCCCAGCTGCTCTGGGCACTCTGTGCCAGGCCCTGCCCACCCTCCCAGCCAGGAATTCCCTCCCAGGATCCCACCTAAAAGGATGTCCATCCCTGGCACAGCTCCCCAGAGCAGTGCTGGAGTCCCCATCCCTGCAGGGGTGTCAGAGCCATGTGGATGTGGCACTTGGGGACATGGGCAGTGGTGGCCTTGGCAGTGCTGATTGCACTCAGTGGGCTCAGAGGGATTTTCCAACCCAAATAAATCTGTGATTCCATGAACCCAGTGGGAATGGAGCAGCCCCCCAGTCACCCCCCAGCGGGATGTGCCCCAGTGCCACCCCCAGTGCCACCCGCGGGTCCCCGGGCACTCACCAGCTCGATGCCCTGTGGGAAGGGGTTGTCCTCCCAGTCCTTCTCCGGGAAGCGCTGCAGGATCTGGCCCTGCCCATCCCCGCTGCCTGTGGGCACAAGGTGGGGTCAGAGGGCAGCAGGTACCCCCCAGCCACCCGGAATGCCAGGCTGGACAGCCCCGGGCTGCCCCAGCTCTCCCTGCACCGACAGAGCCCGGCCCCTGCAGGCTGAGCAGCACTGCCCACGGCAGCAGGGAGCAGCAGGGATTCCAAGGAATGCCAGAGCCCACTGCCCATTCCAGCAGGGAACAGCAGAGACTCCAAGGAATGCCAGAGCCCACTGCCCACGGCAGCAGGAACAGCAGGGAACAGCAGGGAACAGCAGGGACTCCAAGGAATGCCAGAGCCCACTGCTCATCCCAGCAGGGAACAAGGATTCCAAGGAATCCCAGAGCCCACTGCAGCAGGGAACAGCAGGGAACTGCAGAGATTCCAAGGAATCCCAGAGCCCACTGCCCACTCCAGCAGGGAACAGCAGAAACTCCAAGGAATGCCAGAGCCCACTGCCCATTCCAGCAGGGAACAAGGATTCCAAGGAATCCCAGAGCCCACTGCAGCAGGGAACTGCAGGGATTCCAAGGAATGCCAGAGCCAGCAGCTCCCACAGCCCTCTCTGGAGGTGGGAGTAGTGCTGGAGCAGCAGCTCTGGTCCCTCTCCAGGCAGAACTTCCATCCCTGGATCCCACCACAGACAGAACCCCCCAGTCTGAGTGTCACCCTGGTTTTTTAAGATTTTCTAAGCCTTCTGATGTTGACATTCTTGTAAGGAACTTTATCACACACTTTCTTTTATTGTTTGCATTCCTTCAGTGGAGGAGGAGAGAGTTGATGGACTGCTGGTGTAACCAGTGTCATTGGAGAGGTGGCACTGTCACCCTCCAATCCACTGTCACCTTTGTAAAACTACAAATATAGGAGTCAGAAAAATAAAAATAAATAAAATAAAATTTTTTCCTTCACCTTGAGAGTGGGTGTGCTCGTGTTCCTTCGTGTCCTATGGTGACATCTGAGCTGCACTCCCTGCTCCTCATCTCCCCCTGCCCTTCCCCAGACAGCCCTGGGTTCCTGACAGCTCCTGCTTCCCCAGGGCTTTATGGAGCACTGGGAGCACCCCAAACCCTCACTGCCCCCCAGCCCACACCACTGCACACCCTCAATCCTGCTGTTTGCCTGGAGAAGGCTCAGCAGGACAGGGCACTGCAGGAGCAGCTCTGGGACAGCGTGGGGTGACAGTGCCACCAAGGGCTGCTGTCACAGACCCTGCCAGGCTGGGAAGGGCCCCCACACTGCTCACACCTCTGCAGAGGCACAGCTGCTCCTGGATCCAGCTGGGAATCACAAACCCCAAGGGTTGTGGCCCAGCCACGAAGGCAGGCAGCCCTGTGATGGGGAGAGGGGCTCCTGCCAGAGCTGCTGAGGGATTCTCCACTGCCAGGGACCCCCGGGGGCTCTCCCACCCTGGGAGCCAGGTCCTGGCCATGGACTGGGGCTGGGAAAGCAGGAGGAGCCCAGGGCAGGGCTGCTCTGGGAGCCCAGCCAAGTCCCCAGGGTCCTGCTCACCACCCAGCAGCCACAGCTGGATTTAGCAGGGACAGGGACAGGGACAGGGACAGGGACAGGGACAGGGACAGGGACAGGGGCCATTTATAGCCCTGGGCCCAAAATGGAAAGGCTGGAGCCAAACTGGGCACCAAATATCCACAGGGATGGGGTCACCCAGATCCTGCCTGGCCACGTGCTGTGTCACCACAGCCCTGCTCTGTCACCACAGCCCTGCTCTGTCACTGTGTCCCTGCTCTGTCACCATGTCCCTGCTCTGCCACCACAGCCCTGCTCTGTCACCATGTCCCTGCTCTATCCCTGCTCTGTCACCACAGCCCTGCTCTGTCACCATGTCCCTGCTCTATCCCTGCTCTGCCACCACAGCCCTGCTCTGTCACCATGTCCCTGCTCTGTCACCACAGCCCTGCTCTGTCACCATGTCCCTGCTCTGTCACCATGTCCCTGCTCTGTCACCACAGCCCTGCTCTGCCACCACAGCCCTGCTCTGTCACCACGTCCCTGCTCTGTCCCTGCTCTGTCACCACGTCCCCCCTGGCCCCGAGTGCTCCCAGCCCTGGCCCAAGGCTGCCCACTCCCAGTGCCAAGGGCTCGGCTCAGGCTGCAGACAGGAAAATCCCCTGAGATGCACAGGTCAGGATTACAGCTCCAGGCTGTGCCCTCCACAGCCAGCCCTGCCACGGCTCTGCTGCAATATCCTCAGATAAAGGGGAAAGGATACAGGACCAGAAAATTATGGAATGGGTTGGGTGGGAAGGGATTAAACATCACCCAGTGCCACCCCTGCCATGGCAGGGACATCTCCCACTGTGCCATCTGCTCCAGCCCCAGTGCCCAGCCTGGCCTTGGGCACTGCCAGGGATGCAGGGGCAGCCCCAGCTGCTCTGGCAATTGCAGCCCAGCCAGGAATTCCTCATTGCCAAGATCCCATCCATGGCTGCCCTCTGGCACTGGGGGCCATTCCCTGGGTGCTGTCCCTGCAGGCCTTGTCCCCAGTCCCTGTGCAGCTCTCCTGGAGCCCCTGCAGGCCCTGCCAGGGGCTCTGAGCTCTCCCTG
Organism: Geothlypis trichas; assembly: GCA_009764595.1. Classification (NCBI taxonomy): domain Eukaryota; kingdom Metazoa; phylum Chordata; class Aves; order Passeriformes; family Parulidae; genus Geothlypis; species Geothlypis trichas. The sequence goes on along the minus strand of CM019904.1, from coordinate 73,971,718 downwards.
GATCCTTCTCCTGTCCAGGTGAGCACCCCCAGCTCTCCCAATTCCACCAGTCAGCTCCGGATGGGGCTGTGGGATCGGTGAGTCCCTTCCTGCCCCATCCATCCTCTGCCAATCCAGCCAAGATCCCTGGCAAAGCTGCAGACCCCTGGCAAAGCTGCAGATCCCTGGCAAAGCTGCACATCCTTGGGAAAACTGCAGATCCCTGGCAAAGCTGCAGATCCCTGGCAAAGCTGCAGAACATCCCTGGCAAGGTTGCACATCCCTGGCAAAGCTGCAGAATCCCGGGAAAGCTGCACATCCCTGGCACAGCTGCACATCCCTGGCAAAGCTGCAGATCCCTGGCACAGCTGCACATCCCTGGCTGAGCTCGTGTGCCCGTGAACCCGGCCCAGGGCAGCTGCTGCTCTGTCCTTCCTGTGGCTCCTGGGGGACACCTGGGGCAGCCCAGCCCCGCCCCGGGAAGGTCACGGGATGTTGTTGTGACACAGGAAATCCTCAATAAGCCCGGGGTAAACACGGGGCTGAGCACGGCACGGGATGACCCCGGCGGGGACGCGGCCGGGAACGGCTCCGGACACGGGCACGGACACAGAACGTGTGCCCTGCATGGTGGGACAAGGGAGCTGTGCCCCAGCCCTACACACACAGGGGTGCCCCCGAGCCTGCAGGAGGTGCCCACCCTGCACACACACCCCTGGGCTGCCCCAGAGCCTGCAGGAGGTGCCCACCCTGCACACACACCCCTGGGCTGCCCCAGAGCCTGCAGGAGGTGCCCACCCTGCCTGGAAAACCCCGGGGGATTCACGGCAGCCCCAGCCCGTGCCAGCCCCACAGGCAGGGGCAGCCACGGGGTCTGGGCAGGGAAGCAGCCTGCAGCAGCTCCTGCAGCCCTTTCACAGAATTCACAGAATTCACTGAATCCACAGAATCCACAGAATCCACAGAATTCACACAATCACACAATCCACAGAATCCACAGAATTCACACAATCACACAATCACACAATCACAGAATTCACTGAATTCACACAATCCACAGAATCCACAGAATTCACACAATCACACAATCCACACAATCCACAAAATCCACTGAATTCACACAATCCACAGAATCCACAGAATTCACAGAATCCACAGAATTCACAGAATCCACAGAATTCACACAATCACACAATTCACACAATCACAGAATTCACTGAAATCACACAATCCACAGAATTCACACAACTCACTGAATTCACACAATCACACAATCACAGAATCACAGAATTCACACAATCCACAGAATCCACAGAATTCACAGAATTCACACAATCCACACAATCCACAGAATTCACACAATCACACAATTCACACAATCACAGAATTCACTAAAATCACACAATCCACAGAATCCACAGAATTCACACAATCACACAATCACAGAATCCACAGAATTCACACAATTCACTGAATTCACACAATTCACACAATCCACAGAATTCACACAATCACACAATCACAGAATTCACTGAAATCACACAATCCACAGAATCCACACAATCACACAATCACAGAATCCACAGAATTCACTGAATTCACACGATCACAGAATTCACTGAAATCACACAATCCACAGAATTCACACAATCCACAGAATCCACAGAATTCACACAATCACACAATTCACACAATCACACAATCCACAGAATTCACACAATTCACACGATCACAGAATTCACTGAAATCACACAATCCACAGAATTCACACAACTCACTGAAATCACACAATCCACAGAATTCACACAATTCACACAATCACAGAATTCACTGAAATCACACAATCACACAATCCCTGGGTTGGGAGAGCCCTCCAAGGCCATGGAGCCCACCCAGTGCCACATCCAGGCTGGTCAAACACCCCCAGGCCTGGTGACTGCACCACCTCCCCGGGCAGCCTTTCCAGAACTTTCTCCCCCTTGCTGGAAAAGCTTTTTCCTGCTCTCCAAGCTGAATTTGCCTGTGCCCAGCTGGAGGCTGTGTGCTCTGGGTGTGTCAGAGCCCAAGGGCAGCTGAGCACAGGCACCTTCCAGGGGCTGCAGAGAGGGATGGGGGCAGCCCTGAGCCCCCTTTGCTGAGGAGCTGATGCAACAGAGAGAGAGAAGGGAATTTTCACAGGGATTTGAGGCGAAGGAGCTCGTCTGGAACAAGCCCTGTCCCACCCTGACAGGTGACTGCAGGTGTGTCACCAGCAGCACGGGAGCTCTGCTCCAGCCAGTCCCCAGGAACGGCTGGGACAGGCTGGGACACGGCTCCCACAGCCCTGAACCTCGGAAATCCGGGATGAAATCATCCAGGGAGCACAAAGGTCACACAGCACAGCTCAGGGCTGCAGCTGGCACAGGCCACCAGAGCAGCTGGGGCTGCCCCTGCATCCCTGGCAGTGCCCAAGGCCAGGCTGGGCACTGGGGCTGGGCACACACTGGGACAGTGGGAGGTGTCCCTGCCATGAACTGGATGAGAATTAAGGTCCCTTCCATCCCAAACTATTCCATTATTCCAAGTCCTCCCCACTGGAGCCAGAGCTGTCCCAGCCCTCCTTCCCCCTGGCTCCAGCCAGGAGAGTGTGGAATCACTTTGGAAACATCCAGTACCTTCAGACACCTTAAATTATCCCAGAAACATCCATTTCACACCATTAATGATGCTCCAGCTCCCCCAGGCTCAGGGACAGCCTCATCCCTGCCTGGAAGCATCAGCTGAGGCTTCTGAGAGCTTCTCACTGCAGGAATTATTTATAAATTCAGCAGATTTACAGCACCAGAAAATCCTTGGTGCTCCAAAGCCCTGCCTGCACTCTGAGGTGGCTCCTGCAAAGGAGACAGAGCAGGCACGAGGCCACAGAACCTGCCAGGACCTGGAGCTGCTGCTGAGGGCACTCAGAGCTGAGCTCTGACCCCTGGGGCTGCTCCAGCACAGGTAAACGAGGCCCAGCCCAGCCCAGGCTGGCAGGAGCAGGGCCCTGCTGGGGCTCCTGGAGGAGGCAGGAGCTGTGAACCCCTGGGGCAGCACCAAACAGGGATTGGGAAATGTCCTGCAAGGCCTGGGAGCGATTGCATCAACCAGCAGCAAGCAACACAAGGGCAGCACTGCCCTGGCCCATCCCTGGCAGTGCCCAGGCCAGGCTGGATAGGGCTGGAGCAGATGGCACAGGGGAAGGTGTCCCTGCCATGGCAGGGGTGGCACTCAGGGGTTTGAGGTCCCTTCCACCCAACCAACTCTGGGACTCCCCAGTCCTCCAGTCATGCTCTGCCCTACCTGTGCACTGAGTGCTGGCTCTGCCAGGGCCTGGCACACAGAGCAGGCTGGGCACTGCCAGGCTGGGCACAAGCCCAGGGTGGGCACGGCCCCAGGGCTGGCACTGCCCCCTGTGCTGGCCCTGCCCAGGGACCCCCTGGAATCCTGGGGGCAGCTCAGGAGAGCCCTGGAGGGGCTGCAGTGTCCAGGGAATGGGGCTGGGGAGGGAATGGAGCCCCAGGAGGGCTGAGGGAGCTGGGAAGGGGCTGAGCCTGGAGCAAAGGAGGCTCAGGGGGCCCTGGTGGCTCTGCACAAGGCCCTGCCAGGAGGGGACAGTGCAGGGAACAGGGACAGGAGCAGAGGGAACGGCCTCAGGCTGGGCCAGGGCAGCTCAGGGGGGATTTTGGGGAATTCCTCCTGGGAAGGGCTGTTCAGCCCTGTGCCCATCCCTGCTGGGATTCCAGAGCCCTGTGGATGTGGCACCTGGGGACAGGGCCAGTGGTGGCCTTGGCAGTGCTGGGAACAGTCAGACTCAGTGGTCTGGGAGACCCTTCCCAACCCGACTCCATGAACCCCCGGGGTCAGAGGGAACAGCCCTGTCCCCAGGGAAGCCCTGGGCAGGACATGCCCACGATGATGGCACCGATGGGATTTGCCACCTGCAGCCACTGCCAGCCCAGGTGGGCACAAGGACCAAACCTGCCCCGTTCAGCTGCTGGGACACACCTAGGGGGGCACGGCGGGATCAAAGCCTGGCACTGGGGCTGCAGCAGCTCCCCTGGAATTGCCCAGGATCCGGGGTTGGCACAGCCCCGGGGCTGGGCCGGCTGCAGCGCCTGGCACTGGGCAGGAAACTGCAGAGGGAGGAAAGGCCTGAGGGAACAGGGAGAGGCTGCAGCTGCCAGGAGCTCCCAGACGGGCACAGGCTGTGTGCCACACCATGGGTGATGGCCTGGTATGGTGGCATCCCTCCCCATGCCATCCCATCCCATGCCATCCAGGCCTGGCCCCAAACCCCTGTGACCATCTCCTGTCACATCCAGGAGCTGCATCCCCTTCCCCACATCTCCAGCACAATCCTGGGATGGGTTGGGTGGGAGGGACCCCAGAGCCCACCCAGTGCCACCCCTGCCATGGCAGGGACACCTCCCACTGTCCCATCTGCTCCAGCCCCAGTGCCCAGCCTGGCCTTGGGCACTGCAGGGATCAGGGGCAGCCCCAGCTGCTCTGGGAATCCCTTCCCAAAATCCCAGCCCAGTCTCCCTCTCCAGGGAATTCCCTCCATTCCCAGCTCTCCCAGCTGCCATTGGATCCATCCCCACCCCGACTCCTCTCTGGGAAGGAATTTGGGGATCCGGGGGCTTCACTGGGAATCTCAGCACTCCAGGAAGGGTCTCCCTTCCCTTTGCCATCCCCAACTTGCATCAAAATCCCTGGGGATGGATTCTGAGTGTCCCAAATCCCAGAATGGTTTGGGTGGGAAGGGACCTTCAAGCCCATCCCATTGCAACCCCACCATCCCAGGCTGCTCCAACCCTTCCTTGGCCATTGCAGGGATCAGGGGCAGCCCCAGCTGCTCTGGCAATTGCAGCCCAGCCAGGAATTCCTCATTGCCAAGATCCCATCCATGGCTGCCCTCTGGCACTGGGAGCCATTCCCTGGGTGCTGTCCCTGCAGTGTCCCCAGTCCCTCTGCAGCTCTCCTGGAGCCCCTGCAGGGGCACTGGGCACTCTGGGACAGTGGGAGGTGTCCCTGCCATGGCAGGAGTGGCACTGGATGGGGTTTGATGCCCCTTCCCACCAAAGCAATCCATGATTCTGTCATGTCCCACCAACCTGAGGACAAGCAGCCCATCCCTCACCCCTCTGCTCCCCAGGAACCATCACCTGAGTGGCAGCTGGGCCCTTCCAGCCCTGGCCCTCAGCCCCTGCCCCCCTCCCAGAGCAGGGATGAGGAATGGCAGGGATGGGGAATGGCAGGGATGAGGAATGGCAGGGATGAGGAATGGCAGGGATGAGGAATGGTAGGGATGGGGAATGGCAGGGATGAGGAATGGCAGGGATGAGGAATGGCAGGGATGAGGAATGGCAGGGATGAGGAATGGTAGGGATGGGGAATGGCAGGGATGAGGAATGGCAGGGATGGGGAATGGCAGGGATGAGGAATGGTAGGGATGAGGAATGGCAGGGATGGGGAATGGCAGGGATGAGCCAGCCCAGCCCTGCAGCCCCCGGCCCCCAGCCCACCCTCAACAACACTGAGTGTCTGCTGTGGGGACAAAGGAGCCTCTGTCCCTGTGACGTGTCCCCAGAATGGCCTTTGTGTGGAGGGGACAAAGGGGCCGTTTGTGGGGCTGGGGTGGCCCCGCTGCTCTGCCCACCCCAGGAAAGGCCCCCCAGACCAGGGGGGCACACAGCCCCTGCCCAGGGGGACACACAGCCCTGGTCACCACGGATGGGACAGCCCTGTCCCCACAGCCCCTGCCCTGGCCACCAGCACAGCATGGGACAGCCCTGTCCCCACAGCCCCTGCCCTGGTCACCAGCACAGCATGGGACAGCCCTGTCCCCAGTGTCAGGTGCTGGCAGCTCCCTGTGCCAATCCCAGCATCCCTGAGGCTGGAAAAGCCCTCTGGGGCCACCGAGTGCCAGCTGTGCCCAATGCCCACCTTGTCAGCTCTGAGTGCCACCTCCAGGAATTCCTGGGACACCTCCAGGGATGGGCACTGCAAACCTCCCCAGGCAATGGAATCCCTGTTCAGTGCTGGACAGCCCTTTCCATGGAGGAATTCTTCCTGAAGTGGCACTTACCAGAGCCCCAGTGTCCCCTCCAGCTGTCCCCAAGGCCACTCCCCCCTGTGGCTCGACCACTGTGCCCCCCAGAACGGGACATGCAAAATGCCAAGGAATAATTTCCCACTCATGGCTCTCTCCAGGTTTAGTGCAATCCCATGGGACAAGGAGCTTGGGAAGGACACAGCCCTTCCCAGACTGCAGGAGCAGGGTGACAGGGACACCTCTGACCCGGCCAAAGGGATTTGGAGGGGATTTAGGCCAAAAGTCTCCCAAAGTCACACCCAGAACAGCAATTCCTGTCCTGAGTGCAGCTAAATATGGGAAAAACTGAGGAATAAGGGCCTGTTTAATTCCCTGTTTAATGGTGACCTCCGTGATGCCTGAGGATGTGCTTGACCTGCTGGACACAGGGGAGATAAGGATCACCCAGGGAAGATAAGGATCACCCAGGGAAGATAAGGATCACACACAGACACAGAGCTGTGAGGAAACACTGTCTGCATGCAATTCCAGGCTGGAAAAACCCCCTCCAGCCACGGAATGCTTCCCACGGGAGGCAAAGCCCTCCAGCCCGGGTCACTCAGTCCCAGTTACGACATCCTGGAGCAGCAGCAGGGCTGGCACTGCCCGGCCAGCACGGGGAGCTGGGCCTGGGGACACTGCCAGCGTGGCACTGCAGGGAGCTCCATTCCCTGGGGAATTCAGGGAGCTCCATTCCCTGTGGCATTCAGGGAGCTCCATTCCCTGTGGCATTCAGGGAGCTCCATTCCCTGAGGAATTCAGGGAGCTCCATTCCCTAAGGAATTCAGGGAGCTCCATTCCCTGTGGCATTCAGGGAGCTCCATTCCCTGTGGCATTCAGGGAGCTCCATTCCCTGGGGCATTCAGGGAGCTCCATTCCCTGAGGAATTCAGGGAGCTCCATTCCCTGTGGCATTCAGGGAGCTCCATTCCCTGAGGAATTCAGGGAGCTCCATTCCCTGTGGCATTCAGGGAGCTGCATTCCCTAAGGAATTCAGGGAGCTCCATTCCCTGTGGCATTCAGGGAGCTCCATTCCCTGTGGCATTCAGGGAGCTCCATTCCCTGTGGCATTCAGGGAGCTCCATTCCCTGTGGCATTCAGGGAGCTCCATTCCCTGTGGCATTCAGGGAGCTCCATTCCCTGTGGAATTCAGGGAGCTCCATTCCCTGTGGAATTCAGGGAGCTCCATTCCCTGTGGAATGCAGGGAGCTCCATTCCCTGTGGCACTGCAGGGAGCTCCATTCCCTGTGGCATTCAGGGAGCAGTGGCTTTGGCAGGTTAAGGGTGAGGGTGTTTGTGGCAGGGGAAGGAGGGGTTGGTGCTGATGCCCCCACCCTGGCTCACACCAGTCCTGTCCCAGGATGTCATTATTCCTCAAACCTCCTCCTAATCCCTCCCAACCTCTCCCAAATCCCCCTCAAATTCAGGGGAAATACTGCAGAGAGCCTCCTCTCTCTGCACACAGCCCAGGTGCCCTGCCAGGAGCTGGGGGTGCAGATTCCCAAGGATCAGGCATGCTGGCAAATCCCTGGCACAGAATGCAGCTGGACAATCCCAGGAGCCCGTGGAATGTGGGGCTCTCTGCTCTCCCACCACCCCAGATCCTGCAGGATGATCCATGGGATGGCACTCAGCACGTGCCCAGGGGAGATGCCAGGGGTGCCCAGTGAGGAGGGAGCATGGCACAGAACCCCTGCTGTCCTGGCAGGGTTGGATCCTGGGAGATGCCCACCACCACCAGCTCCAGCACAGCTGTGCCCGGGCAGAGCCCGGCTGTTCCCTGCCCCCGTCCCAAGGGAGAGCTGTGTTTATCTTTGGAAATGTGAAGGCAGAAGAGGAAGTCATTAAATTAAATTAAAAAATCCCCGCCTGCTCCCCAGAGCCGGGCAGGAAAACACCGCGGGCACGAGCACTGCTGGGAACGGACAGGGCTGAGCACCAGGGGATCCCATCAACCCTGGGGACACGGCCCCACAGCCCCCAAAGCACCCCAAAGCAGCACCCACACGGGGCAGGGCCCTTTGGAGGGGCCCTCCAGGAAAGCTGAAGCTGGGAGGGCCCAGGAGCTGCTTTGAGGGATCCCAGGTGGGCCCTGAAGGTCCCTCAGGAGCTCAAATCCCCTGAGGTTCCACCAGAGCAGCCAGGGGACAGTGACACCAACTGGGGGACAATGTCCAGGGGGAGCTCCAGGAGAGCTGCAGAGGGACTGGGGACACTGCAGGGACAGCACCCAGGGAATGGCTCCCAGTGCCAGAGGGCAGCCATGGATGGGATCTTGGCAATGAGGAATTCCTGGCTGGGCTGCAATTGCCAGAGCAGCTGGGGCTGCCCCTGATCCCTGCAATGGCCAAGGAAGGGTTGGAGCAGCCTGGGATGGTGGGGTTGCAATGGGATGGGCTTGAAGGTCCCTTCCCACCCAAACCATGCTGGGATTTGGGACACTCAGAATCCATCCCCAGGGATTTTGATGCAAGTTGGGGATGGCAAAGGGAAGGGAGACCCTTCCTGGAGTGCTGAGATTCCCAGTGAAGCCCCCGGATCCCCAAATTCCTTCCCAGAGAGGAGTCGGGGTGGGGATGGATCCAATGGCAGCTGGGAGAGCTGGGAATGGAGGGAATTCCCTGGAGAGGGAGACTGGGCTGGGATTTTGGGAAGGGATTCCCAGAGCAGCTGGGGCTGCCCCTGATCCCTGGCAGTGCCCAAGGCCAGGCTGGGCACTGGGGCTGGAGCAGATGGGACGGTGGGAGGTGTCCCTGCCATGGCAGGGGTGGCACTGGATGGTGTTTAAGGTCCCTTCCCACCCAAACCATCCCATGTCTCCCAGATTCCAGGACCTGGAGCTGGGTGGGTGCTGTGGCTCAGCTCCCCCGGGAGGAGGATCCCGGTGTCCAGCCGTGGTCCCGTGGCCAGAGCTGCTAAAAACATTTTGGGGAGGAACCTCTGCTATTTTTACCTGATGCCAAATTCCAGCTGCTTCCCAGGGGAGCCATTCCCAGCTCCCCTGGCACCCTGGGTGATAATTATGGGGATGCCAACGTTTACCCACGGCCTAAAAACAGCCCAGGCTGCTCCCATGGCCCCTCCTGCCGTGGAGGAAAAATATGTGGGAATTACAAAATGGTTTGGGTGGGAAGGGACCCCAGAGCCCCCCAGTGCCACCCCTGCCATGGCAGGGACACCTCCCACTGTCCCATCTGCTCCAGCCCCAGTGCCCAGCCTGGCCTTGGGCACTGCCAGGGATCAGGGGCAGCCCCAGCTGCTCTGGCAATTGCAGCCCAGCCAGGAATTCCTCATTGCCAAGATCCCATCCATGGCTGCCCTCTGGCACTGGGAGCCATTCCCTGGGTGCTGTCCCTCCACCCTTTGTCCCCAGTCCCTCTGCAGCTCTCCTGGAGCCCCTGCAGGCCCTGCCAGGGGCTCTGAGCTCTCCCTGGAGCCTTCTCTTGACCAGGTGAGCACCCCCAGCTCTCCCAGCCTGGCTCCAGAGCTGTTCCCAGCTGGCAAAGGGACACAGAGGGACAGTGGGACAGGATCCAGCACAGGCAGAGAGCAGCTCCAAGCTCCAGGACAAAAGGCCTCAGTGCCAGCCCTGGTCCTGTCCAGGCAATTCCCTGCAGAGCAGCCAAGCACAGAGGGAAACCCCAAACCCAAATGCCAGCCAGGGCTGCCCCTCACAGATCACACGGGGTGCCCACGTCCCTCCCTGCCCCGTGCTGCCAGGGAATGCTCCAAGCCCTGCCTCGGTTTGTCCTGACCCTGCAGGGATCATTTCCACCCAGCCTGTGCCAGCATCAACACCTCCCACGAGGGCAGAAGGAGCCTTTGTTCCCTGTCCCACACAGGCGGCGGCTGCGGGCGGAGCGTGGCACAGCCAGGGGACAGCCCTGCAGGGACAGGGACAGGGACAGGGACAGGGAGCACGGGGTAGGAATGCAGAAGTGGGAATGGGGTCAGGTTCCACAGGGGCCTCAGCCGGGCTCAGCAGTGCTGGAACCACCAGAGCTGACAGAGGAGGAAACGTCCCATCAATGAGGGAACTGTGAGAACTCCCCGAGAACAGCACAGTGCATGTCCCCAAATGTCACATCCACACAGCTCTGATACCCCAACAGGGATGGGCACAGCCCTTTCCAGGAGGGAATTCCCCAAAATCCCCCCTGAGCTGCCCTGGCCCAGCCTGAGGCCGTTCCCTCTGCTCCTGTCCCTGTTCCCTGCACTGTCCCCTCCTGGCAGGGACTTGTGCAGAGCCACCAGGGCCCCCTGAGCCTCCTTTGCTCCAGGCTCAGCCCCTTCCCAGCTCCCTCAGCCCTCCTGGGGCTCCATTCCCTCCCCAGCCCCATTCCCTGACCCCCCTATCTGCCCCTCCTTTTCCATGTTGTTGTTATTGGGATGGATCCCAATGTTGGATTTCCATGTTGTTGTTATTGGTGTGGGATGGATCAGGCTGGACCTGGAGCAGCCCCTGAGCAGGGAACTCAGAGCTGCAGCTCTGGCCTGGTCATTTCTCCCCTTTGGACACATTCCCGTGTCCAGCTGGGTTTCCTTGCCACAATTCCCTGCTGCTGTCACCAGGGATGGTGGCTGGCATTCCTTGCAGAGTGCCAGTCCCTGTTTGGGGCAGGTGGGCACACAGCCCTAACCCAGGTGTTGTACCCAGATCCTCACCCCGTTCCTTGCTGGTATTTTGTGTGCTGCCAGTGAGGATTTTGCACTTTTCTCTCTGGTCTCTCTCACCCCACTCGTGTTTTCCCTGAAGCTGAAGCCTTTCCTTGCAGCCAGTTCCCTTTTCCTGGTTTTATGGGCACTGGAATCACACCCCAACCCCACTGGAACTCAGGGCTCCTCACAGGGTCTGTGCTGCACAAGGGGATCCCCTCTATGAGGAACAGCCCCCACCATGGACCTGCCTCTCTGGGGCAGCAGGAACACGGAGGGTGCAGGAGGAGGAAGAGGCTGAACCCGAGGGGAACTGAAACCCCCCTGAGCACAGCCAGCTCAGGATGGGGAAATGATCCTGCCTGGAGCCCTCAGCTTCCCCATTGGCTGTAATGATCTGTGATCCCTGTGCTCCCTTCAGCTCAGGGTGCTCCAGGATTCACCTCAGAGCTCTCCCTGCAGCTGCTCCCAGCCCAACCCCGGCTCCTGCAGACCAGCAGGACACAGGGCCCTTCCCAGATCATCCCAGGGGTCTGGAGGGGAGATGTAGATGGGATATTGGGAAGAAAACCATACAAAACATGGCTCAAAATTCCCCATTTTAGTGGAAGTTCCTGGATAATTCAGTTTGCCAGGTGCAGAGGGACTGGGGACACTGCAGGGACAGCACCCAGGGAATGGCTCCAGAGGGCAGCCATGGATGGGATCTTGGCAATGAGGAATTCCTGGCTGGGCTGCAATTGCCAGAGCAGCTGGGGCTGCCCCTGATCCCTGCAATGGCCAAGGAAGGGTTGGAGCAGCCTGGGATGGTGGGGTTGCAATGGGATGGGCTTGAAGGTCCCTTCCCACCCAAACCATTCTGGCATTTGGGACACTCAGAATCCATCCCCAGGGATTTTGATGGAAGTTGGGGATGGCAAAGGGAAGGGAGACCCTTCCTGGAGTGCTGAGATTCCCAGTGAAGCCCCTGGATCCCCAAATTCCTTCCCAGAGAGGAGTCGGGGTGGGGATGGATCCAATGGCAGCTGGGAGAGCTGGGAATGGAGGGAATTCCCTGGAGAGGGAGACTGGGCTGGGATTTTGGGAAGGGATTCCCAGAGCAGCTGGGGCTGCCCCTGATCCCTGCAGTGCCCAAGGCCAGGCTGGGCACTGGGGCTGGAGCAGATGGGACAGTGGGAGGTGTCCCTGCCATGGCAGGGGTGGCACTGGGGGGCTCTGGGGTCCCTCCCCACCCAAACCATCCCAGGATTCCCTGACCCCGAGGCACACCCAGAGCTGGGCCAGGGGCAGGGGCTGTGTTTGATGGGAAGGGCTGGCAGCCACAGCCCCACGGGATCCTTCCCAGAAGGAAACACAGCTCTGCTCCTCCACCCAAAGCCAACAGAGCTGGGCAGGGCCCTGCCAGCCCCGGGAGCTGCCCTGGAGGGGACTCTGGCACAGAGGACAGGCCTGGCACACCCCACGTGCTCCCATGGGACTGCAGGAGCTCCTCATCTCCACCAGCTCAAATCCTGTTTCCTTCAAAACTCAACTGAAACCCTTGGATCACTGTGACTCTGAGGGAGCCAGGAAAGGCTGAGTGGGGTGAGGATGATGAATTCCCTGTCCTGGCAGCAGAGCAGGATCCAGCTCCTCATGGATGTGCCTGGCACATTGCACATGTGGAGCTGCCAGCCTGGGAATGGCAGCTCAGACCTGAGACAGCCAACACTCATCTCTGCTGCTGCTGTGCCAGGAAAACTGGGAATTGTGGAATTCTGGCATGGCTGGGTGGGCAGGGACCCCAGAGCCCCTGCAGTGCCACCCCTGCCATGGCAGGGACACCTCCCATTGTCCCAGTGCCACCCCTGCCATAGCAGGGACACCTCCCATTGTCCCAGTGCCACCCTGCCATGGCAGGGACACCTCTCACTGTCCCAGTGCCACCCCTGCCATGGCAGGGACACCTCCCACTGCCCCAGTGCCACCCTGCCATGGCAGGGACACCTCCCACTGTCCCAGTGCCACCCTGCCATGGCAGGGACACCTCCCACTGTCCCAGTGCCACCCCTGCCATGGCAGGGACAGCTCCCACTGTCCCAGTGCCACCCTGCCATGGCAGGGACAGCTCCCACTGTCCCAGTGCCACCCCTGCCATGGCAATGACACCTCCCACTGCCCCAGGTCACCCCTCTGTCCCAAACTGCTTCACTTCCCCCACAGTAAACCCTGATTTCCCAGAAAAGCACTTGGAATTTGACCCAAATAAATCCCATCTCTGGCGTAGGTTTAGGTTTTTCCAAACCCTCAACAAGTGAGTGACCCCCCGTTCAGCCAAACCATCTTGGGATTTACCAAGCAGGACAAAAAAACAACCATTAAAGAGTTCAGCAATAAAATAAACAACCCCAAAGCACCAAGATGACATTCGGGTAAAACCAAGTCAGACACGGGGCAAAGGTCAGGGAAAAATGAGCAACAAACTATTGAAAAACACCAAAAAATGGGAATTAGCAATAAATTCGACAGAAACACTGAAAATTCAAACATTTTCTCCAAGGTCAGCCTCCTGTCCTGCCTGGGTTTTCAGGAATATTCAGTGATGTCCGTGCTGACCCCGTGCCCCCGGGGATTTCAGCACAGCCAGTTCCAGACACACCAACCCAGCAAAAAACACCCAAAAACCCCAAAGGCAGCGGCCAACAGGCAGCAAACGGGGCAAACAGCTGCAAGCATTCCTAACTTGGTCATGGATTAGGGACTGAGGCTGGTCTGGGCACACAGAGCTGGGGGAGGCAGGACGGGAGGGAGCAGAGACATTCCCAGGGGCAGGAATGGTCCCAGGGGCTGGAATATCCCAGAGACAGGAGTGATCCCAGAGACAGGAGTGATCCCAGAGACAGGAATGGTCCCAGGGGCAGGAGTGATCCCAGAGACAGGAATGGTCCCAGGGGCAGGAGTGATCCCAGAGACAGGAGTGATCCCAGGAGCAGGAATGGTCCCAGGAGCAGGAATGGTCCCAGAGACAGGAATATCCCAGAGACTGGAATATCCCAGAGACAGGAATGATCCCAGAGACTGGAATATCCCAGAGACTGGAATGATCCCAGAGACAGGAATGGTCCCAGAGACAGGAATGGTCCCAGAGACAGGAATGATCCCAGAGACAGGAATGATCCCAGAGACAGGAATGGTCCCAGGGGCAGGAATGATCCCAGAGACAGGAATGATCCCAGAGACAGGAATGATCCCAGAGACAGGAATGGTCCCAGAGACAGGAATGGTCCCAGAGACAGGAATATCCCAGAGACTGGAATGATCCCAGAGGCTGGAATGATCCCAGAGACAGGAATGATCCCAGGGGCAGGAATGGTCCCAGGGGCAGGAATGATCCCAGAGACAGGAATGGTCCCAGGGGCAGGAATGGTCCCAGAGGCAGGAATGACCCCAGAGCCCTGGGGATGGTCCCAGAGCCCCCTTGGGATGATCCCAGAGGCAGGAATGACGCCAGAGCCCAGGAATGATCCCAGAGGCAGGAGTGACCCCAGAGGCAGGAATATCCCAGAGGCAGGAATGATCCCAGAGCCCAGGAATGATCCCAGAGTCCTGGGGATGATCCCAGAGCCCAGGAATGATCCCAGAGCTCTGGGGATGATCCCAAAGCCCTGAGGATGATCCCAGAGCCCCCTGGGGATGGTCCCAGAGGCAGGAATGGTCCCAGAGCCCTGGGGATGGCCCCAAATCTGCCCAGAACGAGACAAGGAGCACTGGAGCTGCACTGGATGAGCCCACCATGTCTCCATTTCCTCCTTCCCACCCATCCCAGACCAGAGTAGAGCTGGGATGAGCCCACCATGTCTCCATTGCCTCCTTCCCACCCATCCCAGACCAGAGTAGAGCTGGGATGAGCCCAGCACATCCCCCCATGCTGAGCAATGTCACCCAGCCCTCAGCACACCCCGAGGTCTCCTTCCCCCTCTTTTTGGATCTGCAGCATCCCAGGAGGGTGGGCAGGGCCTGGCACAGGTGCCCAGAGCAGCTGGGGCTGCCCCTGATCCCGGGCAGTGCCCAAGGCCAGGCTGGGCACTGGAGCTGGAGCAGCCTGGGACAAAGGGAGGTGTCCCTGCCATGGCAGGGGTGGCACTGGGGGGGCTCTGGGGTCCCCACCCAAGCCATCCCATGCATCCATGTCCCTGCCCTGTGGCCACAGCAGGGTCCTGTCCCCTCCCGGGGGTCCCTGGCTGACCCCACCCACGCTCCCACCCCTCCCAGCCAGCACACCCCAGTAAATCCCAGGATTTATGTGCAGCCTGGCAGGCTCCATCTGGAGCAGGAGCTCAAATCCCACAGCAGCCCTGCCCTGGGTGGGACAGGCCCCAGGCTGGCACTGCTCCCAGGACATCCCAGCAAGGCCCCAGGTGCTGCCTGGAGGAGCCACAGGTCCCTCCTCAGCCCCAGCTCTGGGGCAGGACACAGTCCCTCCCCTCCCTTCCCTCTGGGCATTCTGTCCTGTCCCCATCCATCCTGTCCCCATCCATCCTTCCCCGTTTGGGCTCCCCACCGTGCCAGGTTGCTGCCAGCTGCTCTGCCCTGCAGCATGCCCAGGAGCCTGGGGTCAAATCCTGAGCAATTCCATGGGCTGACAGCACCAGGGGAAATGGGACTGGTGTGGGGCAGGGAGGGATCTTTGGTTTGGGGGTTTTCTGTCTGTTTTTATAACTCCACAAGGCTATGGATCCTCCTGGAGCTGATCCAGTGCTTCCACTGGGACACAGACTGGAATTTCACCGTTTAAACTGGAACTGCCTCCTTGCTCAGGACATCAGCCCCACATCAGCCCCACATTCCTGCAGCCCCATCCCATCTCCAGCCCCATATCCCAACTCCAACCCCACATCCCTGCAGCCTCATCCCATCTCCCATTCTATCTCCAGCCCTACATCCCTGCAGCCCCATCCCATCTCTGGCCCCACATCCCAACTCCAGCCCCATTCCATTTCCAGCCCCACATCCCATCTTCCATCCCACATCCCTGCAGCCCCTTCCCATCTCCAGCTCCACATCCCTGCAGCCCCATCCCACATCCCTGCAGCCCCTTCCCAACTCCAGCCCCACATCCCTGCAGGCCCTATCCCATCTCCCATCTCATCTCTGTTCCCACATCCCTGCAGCCCCATCCCATCTCCCATCCCATTTCCAGCCCCACATCCCTGCAGCCCCATCCCACATCCCTGCAGCCCTACATCCCATTTCCAGCCCCATCCCATCTCCCATCCCATCTCCCATCCCACATCCCTGCAGCCCATCCCATCTCCCATCCCACATCCCTGCAGCCCATCCCATCTCCCATCCCACATCCCTGCAGCCCCATCCCACATCCCTGCACCTCCATCCCATCTCTGTCCCCACATCCCTGCAGCCCATCCCACCTTCCATCCCAGATCCCTGCAGCCCCATCCCATCTCCCATCCCAGATCCCTGCAGCCCCATCCCACCTTCCATCCCACATCCCTGCAGCCCCATCCCATCTCCCATCCCACATCCCTGCAGCCCATCCCACCTCCCCACGATCTCCACCTCCTCTCCCTCACGGCCACTCCCTCCGCAGCCTCCCCTGCTCGGACGCTCCCTTCTCCCCCTCCCTGCGGACTCACACCCGCTCCGCACGAGGTGTGAAGGGAGAATTTCCCCTTTTATGGTGAAAGGCAGCAAAGCCCAGCTGGGGGAGCTGCCCGCAGCGCTGCTCCTGCCCGGGCCGGGCTCCCTGCACCGTTCCCGGAGCAGATTTGCCGGGATGACTCAGAGCATCCCAGCCCTGCGCCTGTCTCATGACTCCGCCCGGCCCCAGCGCTGCCGATTCATGCCCACGTGCCGCGATGACAGATCACATTCCTGCTGCCTGGCCGGCTGCCACCTGCATCCCTCGGGCACCCAGCGGGGCTGGCACACGCCCAGGGATGCTCAGAAGGGCCTTTGGGAAAAAGGAGCCGCTTTTTTCTTGGGGAAAAACATCCCTGAAAAGGCCAGGATTGCAATCAAGGGATCCTGGGAAGGGACCCCAGAGCCCCT
>CM019904.1:73923868-73954724 GCA_009764595.1 Geothlypis trichas | reverse complement strand
CCGGAGGCGGAACGCGGGGCACGGACGGCGGCACCGACCCCGGCGGGGCGGCCCCGGGGGTGGGCGGCGTGGGAGGGGGGGCGGCCCAAGGTGAGCCCGTCCCCCCCCTCCCCGCCCCGGGCCCGGCTCCACCTTCCGGGGCACCTGGGCCAATTGGGAGCCGCAGGGGGGGTCCCCCGGCCGGGCTAAGGCCGCCGCCGCCGCCGCTCCCCGACACTTGTGCGAGCGCCGGGGCTGCGGGCGGCGGCGGGACCCCCCCCGGGGATGCGGGGTGCCAGGGGGGGGGTCCCGTGTCCGTCCGTCCCCCCCAGCCCCGCGGTGACCCCCCCGTCGGGCCGCCCGGAGCCGAAGCAGCGCTCGGAGCTCAGGTAAGTGCGGCCCTCGGGCCTGGGGGGGGTCGGGTCCTGCTGGGACCCCCCCGGGGCTCGGGGACCCCCCCTTGCCCCGCTCCCTTCCCCCGCGCCCGCTCCGGCGGGGCCCGAGCCCGGCGCGCTGCGCTCCCCGCTCTCCGCAATTCTCCTCGACGGGAGGGTCCCCGAACCCCTCGGGCCGAGCCCCCCGTGCCTCTCCCGCCCCTCCCGGCGCCCCCCATCCCTCCCGGGCTCCCCGAACCTCTCCCGTCGGGGCGGGGGCGCCGCGGGCGCGTCCCGGGGGGCGCCGCGGGTGACAACGAGATCGGGGCGCGGCCCCACCGCCCGCGGCCCCCGGCCCTGGGGGGGCTCTCTGGGGCTCCGGGGGTGCCCCCCCCGCCCCCGGGTGCGCTCCGTGGCCGCTGTGCAGCCCCGAGGGCGGCTCCGCTGTCACGAATTGTGCCGCAAACGAAAGCCCGGCTCGGGGGGGACCCGGAACGCCGCGGGGCTGCTCTGAGGGGCTGCCCGAGCCCCCCAACCCCCGGGGCGGGCACCCCCTGCCCCTCCTGCCCCGCCCGGTGCTGCGGGGGGCTCAGGCGGGTCCCCAATCCTGTCTGGGGACGCCAAGGCTCGGTCGGGGTGCCAGGGTGGGGTCCTGCCCGGGCTGGCGCTGCTCCGGGGTGAGGAGGCGTCCCCGGGCGCTGGGCGGGGGCCGTGGCCGGTGCCTCTGCGGGCACTGCGGCACAAATCTGCCCGGTCCAGCCCGAAATGGAGCTCCCGGCAGCTCCGGCGCTGTCCCTGTCCCTGTCCTCCTCTGTCTCCATCCCTGTCCCCAGCTCAAGCCACATCCCCATCCTCATCGCTACCCCTGAACAAATTTCTGTTCCTATCTCTGTCCCGTTTCCATGCCCATCTTTATCTGTCCCTGTCCCCATCCCCATGCCCATCCCTGTCTCCTTCTCTTCTCCACCTCTCCTTTCCTCTTTCTCCTTGTCCCACACTTCATCCCCATCGCCATCATCTCCATCCGCATCCCCATTCCCATCCCTGCCGCTGTCCCCATCCCTATCTTGTCCCTGTCCCTGTCCTTGTTCCCTTCCCATCTTGTCCCTGTCCCTGTCCTCATCCCCATCTTGTCCCCATCTCCATCCGCATGCCATCCCCATCTTATCCCTGTCCCCATCCCCATCTTGTCCCTGTCCTTGTCCCCATCCCCATCTTGTCCCTGTCCCCATCCAATCCCCATCTTGTTCCTGTCCTTGTCCCCATTCCATCCCCATCTTGTCCCCATTCCATCCCCATTTTGTCCCTGTCCCCATCCCATCCCCACCTGGCCGTTCCCATGGATGCAGCCCTGGTGTCAGGGTGTCGAGGCCGGCCGGGTGCCCACCCCCACTGTCCCCCTGGCAGGGCAGCCACATCCAGGAGCCACCCCCATGTCCCTGTCCCTCGCCGTGCCAGGGGCCGTGCCCGGGCACCATCTTGGTGCTGCCGGTGCCGCGAGCATCGCCGGTGGCTCCGGTGGTGGCTGCGGTGGCTCTGGGGACGGTGTTTTGCCCCAGCTGACCCCCAGAGCGTGGCCAGGGGACCCCGCTGTCCCCAGCTGGAGGAGTGGGAGCCCTGGGAGGGGGCAGCGGGAGCGGGGCCGGGGGGGCCCGGGGGGGCCCATCCGCAATGCGGCAGCTCCAACCTCCAACGTCACGGGCGGCTCCGCAGAGGGGCTGGGCTGGCTCAGCCCGGCCCGGTGCCGCAGCGGCCTGGGCGGGGGCAGGGGACAGGGACAAAGGGGGACGGGGACAAAGGGGGCACCCCAAGGCCGGGGGCAGTGGCTGGGTCCTGCCTGGCGCGGAGCCGGGGCCACGCGGGCGGCCAGGGCCGGATCGGGGCCGAGGCGTCGCCCAAAGTCACGCCAAGGATGGCCAAGGATGGCCACGGGCTCGGCCTGGCCGTGTCCCCGCTGTCCCCGCTGTCCCCAGGCCACCGTGGCACCAGGGCTGGTGTCCCCCAGGTGAGGACCGAGCCTGTGGTCACGGGGGGCTTCTCTTCTCTTCCCGTTGGGTTCCTGGCTGATCCCCACGGGGATTTGGGGCATTCTCCAGGAGTTTTTGGGGTGATTCCTGGGGCGTTGCTGCTGGAGCCCCAAAGGTGGGTGTGGGTTGGGGACAGGTCTGTCCCTGCTGGCGCTGACCCCTCGGCGTGTGACGCCCCCAAGCCATGGGGGTGGCCGAGCCCAGCGAGGGTCGCTGCCCCTCTTTGTCCCCAAACTCGAGGCCGGATGGGTGTGAGGGGCTGGGGGCTCTGTCCTTGAGAGGGTTCAGCTCCCAGCCCCGGATTTGGGGGACCCCGAGCTCATCCTGGCCCTCTGGGCTCGTTGGGGCCTCGGCTTTGCCACACAAAGGAGACTTTGTGCCTTCCTCCTCCTCCTCCTCCTCCTCCGGCGCGGCCCTGGGGACGGTGTCACTGCCAGCCGGGGGTCTGCACCACCCGGGGGGGCTCTGTTGGAAATTTCTGGGGGCCTGTGGCCATCCAGGGGGTCCCAGCTGCTTGAGGGGATCTGCATCCTCTTGGGTGGGCTCGTGCTTTTGGAGTATCTTCAGCAGCAAAGGGGTCTGCAAGTTTTGGGGGGCTTGCAGCCCTCTAGGGGAGTGGTTCAGTATTTTGGGGGGCTTGCAGCCATCTGGAGGGGTGGTTCAGCATTTTGGGGGGCTTGCAGCCATCTGGGGAGTGGTTCAGCATTTTGGGGGGCTTGCAGCCATCTGGGGTTTGGTTCAGCATTTTGGGGGGCTTGCAGCCGTCTAGGAGGGGTTCAGCATTTTGGGGGGCTTGCAGCCATCTGGGGGTGGTTCAGCATTTTGGGGGGCTTGCAGCCATCTGGGGAGTGGTTCAGCATTCTGGGGGGCTTGCAGCCATCTGGGGGTTTTGCAGCCATCCAGGAGATCTGCATCCTTTTTGGGGTGTTGCAGTTTTGGAGGGTCCAAAACCATCAAGAGTCTTCTCAAATCTTTTTGGGGGGGTTCTGCCGTTCAGGGGGTTTGGAACCTTTCAGGGCCGTTGCAGGAGATTTTTTGGAGGGGAATTCAAGTTATCTGCATGCTCCAAAAGCATCCAGGGGAGGTTACAACATTTTGGGGGTGTCTGTGACCATCCAGGGGGGTTTTAACCTTCTGGGGGCTTGCAACCATCCAGAGGTGCTGCAAATTTTGGGGGGCTTTCAGTCATCCAGGGGGGTTGCAACCTTTTGGGGGGTTGAAGCATTTTAGGGGGGCTGCAGCCGACTGGACAGTTTGGAATTAATTGAGGGGATTGCAGCGTTCTGGGGGTTGTGGAACCAACCAGAAGCTTTGAACATTTTGAGATCTGGGACGGTTCTGGGGGGCTTGTGGCCATCGAGGGGATGTTGGCACATTTTGGGGGTCTGGGACCATTTTGGGGGGTCTGCAGCCCAAAGTCCCAGTCTGGGGCTGGGATTCCTGGATAATCCTGGAAATGCAGTGGCTGGGAAATGGCTTCCAGCATCCCCATCCCAAAAAATCCCCCGGCTGAGCTGGGGGCCGGATCCTCCCCACCAGGACGAGCACCTCCCCTCGCCCGGCCATTCCCGGATCACTTTACCGATCCATGATAATCAATTCCCATTCTCCTGCCGCCGCTCCGGGCGCGTCGGGCTCCTGCTGGTGGAGGATTTGGGTGGAAATCCAGGGGAAAAGGGGCAGGTGCGAGCTCGCTACTCCTGTTCTGTGTATGGCACTGGTAGAATTCACTGTGCAACCCCGCGGTCAGTGAATTACCATAGGGCCATAAACAGAGCAGAGAAAGACCCGCGAGCGCCGCGGGGCCGTCGCCGAGGCCGCCTGGCCCGTTTTGGCACTAGCACATTTTTGCTTTGATTTGTAGCTTTTGAGCAATTATGTGTAGTGCCAATATGGGAGAGGGCGGGGAGAGCAGCGCCGGGCCGGGCACGGAGCAGCAGCGCCGGGTTTGGGGTGGGGACGCTGGGAGGGGGCGCTGGGAACGCCTCTGGAATTGCTGGGATGAGGGAGGGATGGCCGTGTGTCCGTCACAGCCACGCCGTGTGACACCGAGGGGGTGTCCATCCCTATGTGGTGACACTGAGGGGGTGTCCATGCCAGCGTGGTGACATTGAGGGGATGTTCATCCCAATATGGTGACACTGAGGGGGTGTCCGTGCCAATGTGGTGACACCAAGGGGTGTCCATGCCAGCGTTGGTGACATTGAGGGAGTGTCTGTCCATGCCAGCGTGGTGACATTGAGGAGGTGTCCTTCCCAACATAGTGACATTGAGGGGGTGTCCATGCCAGCGTGGTGACACTGAGGGAGTGTCTGTCCATCCCAACATGGTGACATTGAGGGGGTGTCCATGCCAGCGTGGTGACACTGAGGGAGTGTCTGTCCATCCCTACGTGGTGACATTGAGGGGGTGTCCATCCCAACGTGGTGACACTGAGGGGGTGTCCATGCCAGCATGGTGACACTGAGGGGGTGTCCATCCCTATGTGGTGACACTGAGAGGGTGTCCATGCCAGCGTGGTGACACTGAGGGGGTGTCCATCCCAGTGTGGTGACACCGAAGGGGTGTCCATCCCAGCGTGGTGACACTGAGAGGGTGTCCATGCCAGCGTGGTGACATTGAGGGGGTGTCCATCCCTACGTGGTGACATTGAGGGGATGTCCATCACACCTATGCTGTGGTGACATTGAGGGGTGTCCATCCCAGCGTGGTGACACTGAGGGGGTGTCCATCACACCCACGCCGTGGTGACACTGAGGGGGTGTCCATCCCTACGTGGTGACATTGAGGGGATGTCCATCACACCTATGCTGTGGTGACATTGAAGGGGTGTCCATCCCTATGTGGTGTCCCAGCCCATGGGGACACTCGGCCAGGCCGTGTCCTCGTGGTGGCCGCCACGAGCAGGATGGACCCTGCACCTCCTGTCCCCCTCCCCGGGGGGACCTGGAGCCACGTGTGGGGTTTTCTGGCCAGATGGTGAAATGATGCATTTTTCCTGTTTTTTGCAGCTCTCCAGGCCCGGCACGGTGGCCGCTGTCCCTGGCTGTCCCCAGGCTGGGCCTGGCTGCCCCAGGGCTGCCTTTGGCAATGGTAGAACTCACACTGGTGCGGTAGCAGGATCCGGTGGTTCTAGACTTGCCAACTACGGCCCCGGGGCACCACGGCGGACATGAGAGTCCTCTGGTGTCCCCTGGTGTCCCCTGGTGTCCCCTGGTGTCCCCTGGCACCCCCAGGGCTCTGCTGCCAGGCTGGGAGGGCTCCACTCTACCCATGTGGATTTGGGGGATGCTGTGGGTGCCCTGCACACGTGGTTTGGGGGGATGGCAATGCTGGGCCGCCCCCCAGCCCCACAGGGGGGGTCTGGCATCCCAGCCCATCTCCATGGCGGGGGGAACTGGGATCTGTGGGATACTGGCCATTGGAGCAGCGTGGCCACGTGTCCCGGTGTGACTCCGGGCGTCAAGGGCTGATCCGGTCTGGGCAGGGCCCTGTGGGGATGGGGTCAGGCCACCAGACCCTGCCCCAGCCCTGGATCCCACCCCTGTTCCTGGATCCCACCCCTGCTCCTGTATTTCAACCCCTGCTCCTGGATACAAACGCTGCTATTGAATCCCACCCCTGCTCCTGGATCCCACCTCTGCTCCTGGAGCCAATCCCTGCTCCTGGATCCAGCCCCTGTTCCTGGATACAAACACTGCTATTAAATCCCACCTCTGCTCCTGGATGCCAACCCTGCTCCCAGATTCTACTCCTGCTCCTGGATCTGACCCCAGCCCTGGATCCCACTCCTGCTCCTGGATCCCAGCTCTGTTCCTGGATCCAACCCCTGTCCCAGCCCCAGATCCCATCCATGCTCCTGGATCCCATCCCTGCTCCCAGATCCAATTCCTGTTTCTGGATCCCATCCCTGCTCCCAGATCCAATTCCTGTTTCTGGATCCCACCCCACGCCAGCCCCGTGCAGGGGGAAGCTGAGGCACGTTTGATGCAGCGGGCGGTGGCAGCTGCCCCGTGTCCCCAGCCTGTCCCCAGGTGCGGGAGCAGGGATGGTGGCAGCTCTCAGGGGATGAGGGGAGGGGGCTCGGGGCTGTGCCGGGGTGGGGGCTGTGCTGGCCCCTGTGCTGGGATGTGCAGGGAATGTAGGGCAGCGCTGGTGATTACGGAGCTTTCGGCATTAGCCCGCGGAGATTGGATCACGCTGGATTAGGCTGCAGCCTCCAATCATCCTCCCCATGCTGGGGGCAGGGAGGGACGGACAGACGGACGGGTGGGGGTCCCCATCGCCCTGCTGGGGCAGGTGGGGGCTGTGGGGGCACGGGTGTCCGTGTGTCTGTCTGGTTGTTCATCCATCTGCTCGTCCAGGTAACAAACACCCAATGTCTGCATTCCTGCAGCCACATCCATTGGATGTACAGACACCCATCCCCTGTCTGTCTGTCTGTCTGTCCGTCCAGGTGTGGAATCATCCATCCATCTTCCTGCCTTTCCATCATCCATCCATCCATCCATCCATCCATCATCCATCCATCCATCCATCCATCCATCCATCCATCCATCCATCCATCATCCATCCATCCATCCATCCATCCATCCATCCATCCATCCATCATCCATCCATCCATCTTCCTGCCTTTCCATCCATCCATCCATCCATCCATCCATCCATCCATCCATCCATCCATCCATCCATCATCCATCCATCCATCCATCCATCCATCCATCCATCCATCCATCCATCCATCCATCCATCCATCATCCATCCTCCATCCATCCATCCATCCATCCATCCATCCATCCATCCATCCATCCATCCATCCATCCATCCATCCATCCATCCATCCATCCATCCATCCATCATCCATCCGTCTGTCCGTCCATCCCCTGACCCATCTCCCAGTCTGTCTGTCCGTCCCTCCCTCCCCCAGTGCTGGCTTTAACCCCACCCTCACTCAGAGCGGGCCCTGCCCTGCTGGGGGAGGATTTGGGAGGGTCAGGGGGTGGAGCTTCCCCAGCCCCACCCCTGGCCACACCCCCAGGAGCTCCACCCCTCCCCAAGGCTCCGCCCCAAGGTGCAGCCGGTTCCCATCAGGCTCAGCATTCCCAGGATCAGCATTCCCAGGCTCAGCATTCCCAGGCTCAGCATTCCCAGGCTCAGCATTCCCAGGCTCTGCTCCCTCTGGGGGAGCACCCCAGGGCCCCCCCTCATCCTGGCCCTTCCCAGCTGCTGCAGCCGGGCTCACCCTGAGCACCCACCTGCATTTTTGGGGTCAAATCCTCCAATTTAGGGCCACATTTTGCAATTCAGGGCCCTCCCTGGGGGCAGCTAGAGGCAGAAAATCCACACAAAGACCCCCCAATGCCAGGGGGCAGAGAACGGGTGCAGCCCCACCAGTCTGTCCCAGTATGGGGTTGGGGTTACTGGTGCAGGGTGCAGCCCCACCAGTCTCTCCCAGTACAGGGTTGGGGTTACTGGTGCAGGGCCCATCCCCACCAGTCTCTCCCAGTACAAGCTGGAGGTTACTGGTGCAGGGTGCAGCCCCACCAGTCTCTCCCAGTACAGGGTGCAGGTTACTGGTGCAGGATGCAGCCCCACCAGTCTCTCCCAGTACAGGGTGCAGGTTACTGGTGCAGGATGCAGCCCCACCAGTCTCTCCCAGTACAGGGTGCAGGTTACTGGTGCAGGGCCCATCCCCACCAGTCTCTCCCAGTACAGGGTTGGGGTTACTGGTGCAGGCTCCATCCCCACCAGTCTCTCCCAGTACAAGCTGGAGGTTACTGGTGCAGGTTCCAGCCCCACCAGTCTGTCCCAGTATGGAGTGCAGGTTACTGGTGCAGGTTCCATCCCCACCAGTCTCTCCCAGTACAATCTGGAGGTTACTGGTGCAGGGCCCATCCCCACCAGTTCCTCCCAGTACAAGCTGGAGGTTACTGGTGCAGGTTCCATCCCCACCAGTCTCTCCCAGTACGAGGTGCAGGTTACTGGTGCAGGCTCCAGCCCCACCAGTCTGTGTCCCAGTTTGGAGTGGAGGTTACTGGTGCAGAGCCCATCCCCAGCAGTCTCTCCCAGTATGGAGTGCAGGTTACTGGTGCAGGGCCCATCCCCACCAGTCTCTCCCAGTTTGGGCTGGAGGTTACTGGTGCAGGGCCCATCCCCAGCAGTCTGTCCCAGTACAGGGTTGGGGTTACTGGTGCAGGGCCCATCCCCAGCAGTCTCTCCCAGTACAGGGTGCAGGTTACTGGTGCAGGGCCCATCCCCACCAGTCTCTCCCAGTACAGGGTTGGAGGTTACTGGTGCAGGGCCCATCCCCAGCAGTCTCTCCCAGTACAAGCTGGAGGTTACTGGTGCAGGTTCCAGCCCCACCAGTCTGTCCCAGTATGGAGTGCAGGTTACTGGTGCAGGCTCCAGCCCCACCAGTCTCTCCCAGCACAGGGTTGGAGGTTACTGGTGCAGGTTCCATCCCCACCAGTCTCTCCCAGTACAATCTGGAGGTTACTGGTGCAGGGCCCATCCCCACCAGTTCCTCCTAGTACAAGCTGGAGGTTACTGGTGCAGGGCCCATCCCCACCAGTCTCTCCCAGTACAAGCTGCAGGTTGCTGGTTCAGAGCCCATCCCCACCAGTCTCTCTCAGTATGGGGTTGGAGGTTACTGGTGCAGGTTCCATCCCCACCAGTCTGTCCCAGTACAAGCTGCAGGTTACTGGTGCAGGGCCCATCCCCAGCAGTCTCTCCCAGTACAAGGTGCAGGTTACTGGTGCAGGGTGCAGCCTCACCAGTCTCTCCCAGTACAGGGTTGGAGGTTACTGGTGCAGGGCCCATCCCCACCAGTCTCTCCCAGTACAGGGTTGGAGGTTACTGGTGCAGGGCCCATCCCCACCAGTCTCTCCCAGTACAGGGTTGGGGTTACTGGTGCAGGGCCCATCCCCAGCAGTCTCTCCCAGTTTGGGCTGGAGGCTGTTGGTGCTGCAGGAGCTGTCCCAGCAGGGGCCCTGCCCTGCTGATTAAGGCCGATTAATGAAGATTAAAACCTCCCAGCAGCGTCTGCCAGCCCGAGCCGCCTCCCCCGGCCCTGCTGCTGCACCCAGGGCCCCTTTGGGGGTCCCCAGATGTCCCCAAACCCCCGGGTCACCCTCCCAGCACCTTCCATGTCCCAGGGATCTGCTCCAGCTCCTGGGAATTCCTGGGAGCATCCTCAGGGAAGCAGCCCCACTGCTCCTCTCCTCCCTCTCTGTCCTTCCAGCTTCTCCTGCTCTTCTCCCACCCCAGGCCACCAGGAGCCCTGCAGGAACCCCTGGATCCAGAACCATCCTTCAATAAAGCTGCTGAAACCCATCCCTGCGTTTCCTGGCTCCTCCTTGGGTTTGCATCCCAAAAAAACCATCGGCCCTGGGGGTGAGACAGGGCTGAAAATGGAGGAATTCACCCCAAAAGGCAGCTCAGCCCCTGGGGATGCTCCAGCACCCCCAGGGTTGATGCTGGAAGATGAAAATGAGATAAATTGCACCAAAAAAAAGGATTAAACCCCAAAACCATCACAACAAGGTGATGCTCAGCTTCTCCTCCCCAGCCCCAACACGGGAAGGGAAGAGACCAAAGCCCAAAACACCCACCAGAAAGGGAGGGATGGCAAATATTCCCAAAAATCCCCCCAAAACAGGAGAGTTGGACACCCGGGTAGACACATTTGTAACAATTTATTGAATGAGGCAATAATAGACACTGGGAAAACAAGGGGAGGTCCATGCTCTGCTATTTGCCTGGTTTTTGTATTTTTATTTTTTTGGGGGGTGGGAGGACTAAAAGAACCTCATTTCATCGCCAAAGAAACACTGACTTGGAAAGCCACCGACATCTTCACAACGACGATAAAAAAATAATCATTAGAAAAAAGAAACAAACCCAAAAACGTCATGAATTGGAGAACCAGGACTGTTTCTATGGAAAGATCTCCCTCCCCTCGGAAAAAGGACCCAAAACTGTATACAAAGAACATTGGATAGGTTTGTTTTTTGTGGGTTTTTGGTTTTTTTTTTTCCCCCCATATAAAACAAGTAAATACAAGAATCTGAAAACTCCCTCGAAGGCAGAGCGAGACGTGGAGAACTTGAACGGCCACTTGGAAAAAAATGAGAATAAAAAACCCCCCAGAATAACCCCAAAAAATGAAATCCCATGGGAAGTGCTTGCAGGGGGGGAAGGGGTTTGCTTGGGCACGAGGGTTTGGCCCATGGGGACGCTGAGTAAAACCTGGTCCCCCAAAAAAACACCCCCACCCCACCCCAAAGGCTTTGTGGAACCCTCCTGGGAAGGATTTTGGGGTTCAAACCGTGCTGGGAGAGGCACAGGGCAGGACCAGGGTGGGCAGGGGCTGGGGGGGAACAGGGGCCCCCAAAGGGAAGGGTCTCACTCGCATCCTCCCCTCAGGCAAAGCTTTTCCTGGAGGAACTGCAGGAGGAGAGCTCGGGGCTGGCAGCAGGGAATGGGATAAATGGGATAAATGGGATGAGCCCCAGGTGGCTCCTCTGGAGGGAAATCCTGGGAATGTGGTGGGATAAAAGGGAAAGGGGGGACACACAGCCAGAGCCCCTTTAGAGGCGCTTCCGCTCCAGTCTAGAGCCACGAAATAATAATAACAATAACAACAACATCAACAATAATAATAATAATAAAGGAAAAAAAAAACAAAACCAAAACAACCCCAAGGATGTAAAATGGCAGGTACGAGAGCAGAGAAGTAGGAACAGGTCTCCAGTGTGCACCAAGGGAGCCCGGCAGGCGTGGATCCTCTGCAGGCTCCTGGAAGAGCATCATCCATCCCTCGGGAGGTCTCCATCCACCCCCCTGCAGTCACACATGCATTTCAATTTTTTTAATTTTTTTTTCTTTTTTCTTCCCAGGAGAGGAGTCTTTTTTTTTTTTTTTTTTTTTTTTCCCCAACTATTTTTTTTTCCTTTTGTGGTTTGTTGGGGTTTTTTTTTTTTGTTGTTGTTTTTATGTTTTGTTTTGTTTGTTGATCCAGGGTGGGTTTTGAAGAATATAAAAGTCCATATTAAAATCTTTGATACCTAATTTACTGTCGAGGTCGGTGCTGGCTGAGGGTGTCCGTGCTGCCCCCCAGCCTCCTCCTGCTCCATCCCACGTGGGCATTAAGGGTCGCTTTATTTTGATTTTTCTTTTCTTTCCAACCTCCTCAGAATCAAAGTCCCTTCACAATTTGGCTTCCCGTTCCTCCGAGAGCAAAGTGGCGTTAGAAAAATGCACTTTACACACATCTTCTGCCAGGATTTGGTTGCTTTTTTTTGTGTGTGTTTTTTTTTTCTATTTTTCTCGATTAAAAAAAAAAAAAAAAAAGAGAAAAAAAAAGAAAAAAAAAGAAAAAAAGAAAAGTTTCGTTTCCAAAGCCGGGAGACTCCAATGCCACCTTGATTGCATCTCTGGAGAGGCGTAAAAAGAACTGCAGAGGAGGAGGATGGCAGGGTGGGGTCACTGGTCCAGGGTCACCACCTCCACCGCCTGCCCGTCCATGGTGACGGCCGTGTCCGCGATGCGCGTGGTCACCGGCGCCATGGCCACCTGCACCGGGCCGTTCCCCTGCGCCAGGCTGGTCACCACCGTCTGGTACATGCTCACCGGGATCTGCACCAGCCCTGCGGGACAGACGGACACACCCGGGGCGTCAGGAGAGGGGACAGAGCCATGGGGGTGCCATGGGAGTGCCCAGGGTGTGGGGACAGAGCCATGGGAGTGCCCAGGGTGTGGGGACAGAGCCATGGGGGTACCCAGGGTGTGGGGACAGAACCATGGGAGTGGGGACAGAGCCATGGGAGTGTCCACAGTGTGGGGACAGTGCCATGGGGGTGGAGTCAGTGCCATGGGAGTGCCCAGGGTGTGGGGACAGAGCCATGGGAGTGGGGACAGTGCCATGGGAGTGCCCACGGTGTGGGGACAGTGCCATGGGAGTGGGGACAGTGCCATGGGGGTGCCCAGGGTGTGGGGACAGTGCCATGGGTGTGGGGACAGTGCCATGGGTGCTGCCCACAGTGTGGGGACAGTGCCATGGGTGTGGGGACAGTGCCATGGGTGCTACCCACAGTGTGGGAGCTGCTGCTGGGGGGCTCTTTGGAGCTCTCCCACCTGGAGGGGAATCCTCAACTCTGTGAGCACCTGGAGCTGCTGGGGTGAACCCAGAGGAGGCCCTGGAGCTGCTCCAGGGCTGGAGCCCCTCTGCTCTAGAGCCAGGCTGGGAATGTTCCCCTGGAGAAGGGAAGGCTCCAGGGAGAGCTTCCAGCACATTCCAGGGGCTCCAGGAGAGCTGCAGAGGGACTGGGGACAAGGCCTGCAGGGACAGCGCCCAGGGAATGGCTCCCAGTGCCAGAGGGCAGCCATGGATGGGATCTTGGCAATGAGGAATTCCTGGCTGGGCTGCAATTGCCAGAGCAGCTGGGGCTGCCCCTGATCCCTGCAATGGCCAAGGAAGGGTTGGAGCAGCCTGGGATGGTGGGGTTGCAATGGGATGGGCTTGAAGGTCCCTTCCCACCCAAACCATTCTGGCATTTGGGACACTCAGAATCCATCCCCAGGGATTTTGATGGAAGTTGGGGATGGCAAAGGGAAGGGAGACCCTTCCTGGAGTGCTGAGATTCCCAGTGAAGCCCCCGGATCCCCAAATTCCTTCCCAGAGAGGAGTCGGGGTGGGGATGGATCCAATGGCAGCTGGGAGAGCTGGGAATGGAGGGAATTCCCTGGAGAGGGAGACTGGGCTGGGATTTTGGGAAGGGATTCCCAGAGCAGCTGGGGCTGCCCCTGATCCCTGCAGTGCCCAAGGTTGGACAGGGTTTGGAGCACCCTGGGATATTTCAATGTGTCCCTGCCATGGTTTGGGTTGGAACTGGATGATACTTAAAGTTAAAGATATTTAAAGTGGATGATATTTAAAGTTCCTTCCCACCCAAACCATGCCATGACTCTGTCCATGAAAAGCAGCAATCAGGAAGGAACTTTAGGACTTTAGAAGGTCAGGAAGTGTCCCCCAGCTGTGTCCAGGCTGGGTGGATGATCTGTGCCCTGGCTGAGCTGGATCTGCCCTCCCTGGAGGCAGCAGGATGGGAACAGGGATGGGACAGGGCTGAGGTGGGTGGCAGCACCTTGGGGCCCACACCCCAGGGCTGTGCAGCTCCAGGGAGGGAATAAGGATGAGGAGGAAAGAAATAACATCATTTCAGGAGGAGGAACCTGGCCCAGCCATGTTTTGGGGGGGTACAGCAGGGAGCTGCTCAGCCAAACTCACCAGGCTGTTTTCCTGGAGGCAGGAATTGCTCCCACCCACCCCACAGCCCACCAGGGATCCCTCACTGGTGAGGAACACACTCCTCACGTTTTCCACTTGATATGCCCAGAACTGGAAACTGTGGGGCTCAGGAAGGGATAAATTTGGCTTCTCCCATCCCCTGTAACTCTGCAGGTCACCCCACCAGTGGCACGTGAGAGGATCCCATTGCTGTGCATCCATGAACCCCATTACAACCCTGTCCAACACAATTCCCTTCCTCCAGCTCCCTCTCCATCCCAGCCAGGTCCCTCTGCCCTCACAGGGAGAGGTCAACCAGCCCTGGCCAAGCCAAACCTGCTCCTGGCACTGCCCCAGGCTCTCACAGTGTGTCTGTGACACACAGAACAGAGAAAGGAAAGCAGTCCCCCCTTCCCAGCCCTTCCCCAAGCATGGATGGGTCCAGCAAGGTAGAAAGAGCTTTTCCCAAGGCTGCAGGAATGGATCAGATGGCTCCAGGCTGAGGATGGAGCTGGCAAAGCTTCGGGCTGGGAGGAAAAGCTGCAGTGCCAAAGGTGAGTCCAGGGAACACCAGCCAAGGTGACAACAAAACAACCTGAGGGTCACTGTGATGGGAACGGGGGAAAGAGGTGCAAAAAACAGCAATGAGCACTCGGCAGAGCTGGGCAGGGGAGGGAAATGGCAAATCCTGCAGGCTGGGAGGAGGAACTCCATCGTTCTACCCCGGTGTTATCCCTGTGCCCACCTCCACCTTTGGCTTGGCCAAGGGGGATCTGGACAAGCGAGATCATTTAGACATTTCAGAGACTACCCCCAGCTCAGCTGGGGGAAAAACCAGCTTTTTGAGGAGAACAAATGCTTCCAGCAGCAGCAGCAGCAGCACGGGATGGATGGGCAGCCCTGCAGGACACCAGGCTCCCGAGCGAGCCTTTCCTGAAAAAGCAGCACAATCCCTTTGGGCTGAGGAGAGGGAGCAGAGCCCTGCCCCACCGAGGGCACTGGTTTGGTAACAGAGGCAGCTCTGTGTCCTTGGATAACTCTGTGTGCAGACAGGAAAGCTTAGGAGTTAATCATGCTGACCAGGTGGGTGACCCCGGCGCTGCCTCAGCCCTCCCTCGGGGTCCGGGGCTGGGAATGTCCTGATCCCCCAACCTGAGGGGTCCTGGCCACCTTCCCCAGGCCCAGCCAAGGATTTGCTTCCCTGCTTGGCTGCCCAGCACGGCACAGAGTCAGGAGGAGGCTCCCAGCTCCCTCTGGTCAGTGGGAATTTCAGGAACACAAGAAATGAGCAGACAGAGCTCAGGCTCAGCCCTGCTGAAGGAAATCTCCGAGCAGACCCCTGGGGGAACACAGCACATCCCAGTTCAGGCAAGAGCTGCAGCTCTGGCCTGGGATGCACCTCAAATCCCAGCTCCAGACCAACAAGCCAACTAAGCCCTTTGGGTTACTTGGGTTTTTAACCCAGAGGAGATCAAACACGGGCAGCCCAGGCAGCAGAGCCACCACCACCACCAGACCGCGCGACGCTCGAGCCACCGTGCTGCCCAAACGTGCCAAAACTGGGCACTGGCGAGCCTGGGCACCCAAGGGGGTGTTTGGGAAGGGTGAGTGAGCTCAGCCAGGGCTGGGCAGAGCCTGGGCAGCCCTGGGAGCTCCTGGGCAGTCTGGGTGAGAGGCGGCACAGCGCGGATCCCGCTCTGCTCCGCGTGGGATTAGCGCAAATCGCCTCAGCAGATGACGTGGTGGCCCTTCCTGCCAGGGGTGGTGACAAACCAGAGCAGGAGAGGGCTGCAAAGTCTGCTGTGCATTAGAGCAGAGCTGATCGCCCTTGGGAGAGAGAGAGAGAGGCGATTAAAGCACTGAGATGCTGTAATCAGGTCTGGGATTGGCCCCGCGCTGCATCTGCTCAGACCTGCGCCCTGATTAGCCCTAATCTAGCTGGCATATGTTAATCTAAAGCATGGATTTCAGACCCTTTCAATTGTATTAAAAACAGGAAATCCATTAGACAAAAAAAACCCAAACCAAACCAACTTCTTGAGTATTTAGGAAATAGATTTGTGCACAGAAAGTGGAGCGGGGCTGTGAGGAATGGGATGCCACCAGACCCTGAGGCAGGGACAGCAGCAGAGGGCATGGATCACACACAGAGCAGCACAGACTGTGCCCACGGGCTCCCAGGAAGAGGCAGCCAGGCTGTGCCTTTGCTTCCCCACCGTGGAGCCCCCAAAAAGCCCCTCCTGTCCTCAGCAGGGGTGAGGAGCCAGCTCCAGCAGGTGGGGATGGTGGGAACTGCTCAGCATCCTTGAACTTGAGGGAAGAACCCAAGAGTGGAGATGTTCCCTGAGGGAGTTGATGGCTCTGCAGGTTGAGATGTCAAGGAAACACTGCTGGGATGGAGGAAGAGTGGGGACACAAGTCCAGGGTCATGAAGCAGCACAGAGCTATTGCTCTTCGGAGATCTTTCATGCCACAAAATGGAAAATGCACAAGGACTTGAGTCATCACCTTGGAGCCCCTCAGAGAGCACAGGTTTGGAGCGAGGCAAAATGATAAAAACCCAGATGAAAACCCAGATGAAAATCCAGATGAAAACCCACATGAAAATCCAGATGAGAACCCAGATGAGAACCCAGATGAAAATCCAGATGAGAACCCAGATGAAAACACAGGTGAAAATCCAGATGAGAACCCAGATGAAAACACAGGTGAAAATCCAGATGAGAACCCAGATGAGAACCCAGATGAAAATCCAGATGAGAACCCAGATGAAAACCCAGATGAGAACCCAGATGAAAATCCAGGTGAAAACCCAGATGAAAATCCAGGTGAAAACCCAGATGAAAATCCAGATGAGAACCCAGATGAAAATCCAGATGAGAACCCAGATGAGAACCCAGATGAAAACCCAGATGAGAACCCAGATGAAAATCCAGATGAAAATCCAGATGAAAATCCAGATGAGAACCCAGAACCTCGACTGCTGCTGCTATTGGGGATCCTTGGCTCCAGAGGCCAAGGCTGACTCTTCTTCTCTGTTCTCTTGGGCACCAAAGGCATAAATGCTGCAAGCTGTGAGCACTGCAGGGCCAGCAGTGAGCAACCTCACCATCCCTCAGCCCCTGTTTCAGCACCAAATGGAAAAGGCTCAAAAAGGGGAATTTTCCAGTGAACTTTCCTGGCTGTTGATGCCCAGCTCCTCCAGAGGAGTTTGTTTCCATCAGCACTGGGGGAAACCAGAGCAAACTGTGCTGAGCAAACCATCCTGCTGAAGCCTTTTGTGGCAGACACATCCTGCTGTACAAACCATCCTGCTGAAACTTTTGTGGCAGATAGACACATCCTGCTGTGCAAACCATCCTGCTGAAACTTTTGTGGCAGATAGACACATCCTGCTGTACAAACCATCCTGCTGAAACTTTTGTGGCAGACACTCCTGCACCTTCTCCTTCCCCTCCTCTGGAGGCAGGGCTGAGGAATCCTGCTGAAATTCCTGTGCTCAGGAATGCACTGCAGGGCTCACAGGGCAGCAGACACCATCTCATCACCAGCTCCCTGCAGAGCCAAGGGTGACTTTGGAAGATGTGATGGAAGAATTCTTGTCCATGATTCAGAATGAGTAGATTTTAATACACAAAGAAAGAAAAAACCAAGCTAGAAGAACTCCAGAAAATGGAATGTTTGCCCTTGGTGGGCAGCACAATGAAAGGACATGCTGTGGTCTGCATTCCCAGGTGTGAAACATCATTTTGATGCAGGTAAGGAGGAATAATCATCTTTTCTGATTGTTTTTCCCCCAGTAAGACACGAGCTTGAAGGGCAGCATGGAAACCTGCACTTAGGGAGTGGAGAAATCCCAGATGACAGCTGAACACAAGGCTGGTGAAGCTCTGGAGCAGAGTCTCCATCACTGGAGGTGTTTGAGAGGAAGTGAGACTGAGACTGGCTCAGGAAAGGGGCTGGTCCTACAGAATCCTGCAGCAAAACCCATTGCTGTCCTCACCACCTGGAGTGTCACTGCCAGCACTGCCCAGCACAAACATTAAAGTGTCCCACAAGTGATTTTTATTAGATGTTTCCTTTGGGAACTTGGTTTGTGAAGATTTAAAAAAAATAAAAAATCCTCTTGACCACCTCCCTTGTGGGGAACTGACTGAGAGGCCCTCAAGAGGTGGAGGAACAGGACAATCAGTGGGCACCAGGGTGTATTTTCAGGGAGATAAAGCAGTTTCTAACAGAGGTGCAGCCACAGCAGCTGAAATGAGAGCTCTCAAGGCCAGGTGTCACCCTGACAAACCCTGAATGCCACACCAAAGGTGTCCCTTGAGGCACGAGGTGCTGCCAGAACACCATGAGGGGATTCCACCCAAAGCCAGCCTCAGAGATAAAGCATTTCAGGAGTCCCACCACGCTCAGCAGTGGCAGAGGAGCAGGAGACATCTCTCAACACAGACACCTGGTTTAATTTAAGAGAAACTGAAAGCTCAGCCTCCATCTTTACCACCTCAGCTGCAAGAGCATCAGTGATTGACCCTGACATATCTCAGGATGATAATTTGAAGGATTTTTCCCACAGAAATGGCTCAGTGCCCCATCTCTGGAAGTGTCCAAGGCCAGCCTGGGCAGGGTTTGGGGCAGCCTGGGGTGGCTGAGGTGTGGCTGGAACAGGATCTTTGATCTTTGCTCCTTTCCAACCCAAGCTGGTCTGGATTCTGTGATGCTGACAAACCACAAATCCCCCTTCCAACCCAGGCTGGTCTGGATTCTGTGATGCTGACAAGCCACAAATCCCCCAAGCTCTGAGAACTCTCCAGGCTCACAAGTCACAGCTCCTCCCTACAGAACCTCTGTGCCAGCCAGGTCAGAACGTGAAGGTTTCTCCACCAAACTATCTGCAAGAAGCTGTGGTCCTCACTCCAGATCCTCCTCCATCTGTCTTTACAGGAGCTACTCTGGTCAAAACCCCAATAAAGAACAATTTCATGAGGCACCTGAAGCTTTGATATCAAAGATCAATTAAGCTACATCATAGGCCTGGCTTTTCCTCAGGAGGGAAGATAAATGCAGGAGATGAGCTCCAACATTCCCACAGCTGCACTGGAGCCACTGCCTCCTTCCCTGCATCCACCACACCTCCAGGGTCACATCTCACCTCTCACACTGTCCCTGGGGGTCACCTGCCTGCTTCACATGCTCAGTGACTCCTTCTCTGCTGAGCTTTTCAGGGAATGCCTGGAGGTGGCACTCAGGGCTGGGGGACAGAGCAGGGATTGGGCACAGCTGGGACTTGGTGACCTTGGAGATCTTCTCCAACCAAACTGATCCAGAGTGGGGTTCTGGCTCCTCTGCATCTGCTGCAGGCAGATTTCCCTCTCTGCTCACCCAGGGCAGCAGGAGTTGCTGTCTCAGTGACCCCAAAGCCACTGGTTGATCTGGGACACCATGGGATGTGTCACATCTGGGACAGGTCAGGAGGCAACACCACATTGACACAGCTCAATCTTCCTCACACCCACTCAGCTCCAGCACAATGTTGGTATTTTGCAACAAGGTGGTGTTTTAAATCAAATCCAAACCTCCAAACTTGGGGTTTATCTCCAAATCTCAGTTGGGGACCAACCTTCCTCCCCTGGCTGGGAGCATCAGCATCTTTGGGACATTCCTGGTTCTTTCTCCCTATGAGGAGGGAAGGGCCACGGCCCAGCCAAGATCTGAAACATCTTTGGCTTAATCTCCCTTATTTCTTGCAGATCTTTGAGTTTTTGGGGTTTGTTTTGGATGTTTAGGGAGTTTTTGGACTTCTTTTAAGGTTGCAGCACGTTGAGACAAAACCCACAGGGCTGGAACTCCTGACTGACAGGAATTATCTCCTCTGGAGCCTCTGCACTTCCATGGAAAGAAGGAAATCAAATCCCATTGAGCCATCCTGATGCCCAGACTGTTCCCTGGCACAGCAAAGACCCTCAGACTGCAGCAGTGGTGACAAACATGTCCTTTAGTGGTGACACCAGTGCCACGGACCTGTCTTTGCAGCAAGGACACTCCCAGGAGGAAAAAACCTTGCAGTGATGTTTAACATGGGAAACAATCTGAAATCCCAGCTTTTCCCTTTTTTTTTTTATGGAAAAACTCCCAAGAAAAGGGTGCTTGGGAAAAGCAGAACAGCAGTGTGGTGTCCTGGGGGTGGATTAGCTCCACACTTTTTGCTTTGCCTTACCTGAGGCCACCTGTCCCCTCCTCTCCCCTTCATGGGGTGAGTTCAGAGCTGGAGAACAGGCCCTGGGCATCACCTGAGGCAGAACTGAGCTGTCCCTGCTTAAACTCAGTCCTCACCTAGACCTGCCCCTCTAGTGCTGGGTGTCCAGATCATGGCACCTTAAACTGGAGTCGATTTTTGTCACTTAGAGGAGGTGACAAGCCCAGGGAATGTGTCTGCCTGTGGGAAGGAAGGTTTTTCCTGGGCTCCAGGGCTGGAAGCTTAGAGAATAACCTGTCTAAGCCTCCGTGATGAGCTGGCTTTGGCGTGGACACACCTGAGAAGATTAGAAGTCTATCGTGGTCAATCATCTCGACACGAAACACAGATAAAAATAGAGAAAGTCCAAACCCCAAAGGTCTGCTCCAGCTGGGCTCTGCTTCCCCCACGATCTGCTGGGTGTTGGTACAAAACAGGGGCACACAGGGGTTATCTGTGCCCAGCTTCTCAGGAAATGGGGGAAGGAAACAGCTCAGGATAAATCAGGTGTTAAACCCATGAACGAGATTCTGAACAATCACCTCAAAGGGATCCCTGGTAGATTTTGCTATAAATATTTTGCTTTTAACATCCCCAGAGGCTCTCCCAGAGGAAGAGATGGATTCTTATCCTGCTTTTTTAAACAGCTTTTAGTGTCCTGTATTTTCCACAGGTTTTTATTAATGGCTACTGTGTGAAGCATGGCAGGGCACCACCTAAAATTACAAAACCACTTCATTACCTGAGTGAAATCACCACATCCCAAAGGCATTTCAACCCCAAACGGTGCCCAGGCACAAAAACCAGACAGACAGAGCCCCTTTAACCCCGAGAAACACCAAGAGGGACCTACAGGCCCAAGTGCAAAACCAGCTAAATCCCAAACTAGCAGCACAAAAATCCACTCACCTGACGAACCCTCTGCCACGCTCCACTTGCAACATGAATAGTCTGCTGCTACGATGCCTGACAATGAAATGCAAGTGTAAAAGGGGGGATACTACAGCTGGGGAGGGGGGTTTAGTGGGGTGATTCATGTATTCATGGGAAATGCATCCTTTGGTTTACTGGGTGAGTACAAAAATTCAGTGTCCCCACAGAAGTAACACCCCAACATCAGGCAGAGCAACTCGAATATTTCTAATTCCACACAGAACATGGAGTGTGTAAGTGGGAGGTAAAGTGGGAGGTAAGAATAAGGCACTGCCAGATATTTTACCAACATTTAGGTGTTGAATTGGCCCAGAGAGGCCCACTGAGGAAAGCCTGCAGTGAAATCCATCACGGAGGAGCTCAGGCTGCTCCAGCAAAGCTCTCCACAATTCCCACCGTGACACACAAATGCCTGCCAAAGTGGAATTCCCACCTAAACCAGGAGCACGAGGCTGGGAAGGCCATGGAATGCAGGCACTCCTCGGGGCCTGGGAGGTGCTCCATGTGATTTTAAGGTTTTCAGGGCCTGGCAGGTTTCAGTGGGGCTGAAGGATCACGAGCGAGCACGGACGGACGCGGGCACATCCTCCAGAGCGCCGAGCACACGGAGACATAAAGCAGCCATTGTGCTGGCAGAAAGGCAATCTGTAACCAGATAGGCCCTGGCTCCATCTAAAAGCCATTTTCCCAGCATTTTTGCAGATTTGCTCCCCAGGAGCCTTCCCTGCCACAACAGGGTGCACATTCATGGCCCAGCGGCGGGTCCGACGCCCCGGGTTCTGCCCCCCTGCCCCATCAGTGCCTCTGTGCCAGGGAATTCTGGGCTCCTAACCCAACAGAGGGGGCTGCAGCCCCCCAGCAGAGCCTTTGGAGGAGGATGATTCCTTGGGAAGGCATTTAAAGCTTTACTTTGCTATGGAAAGCTGCAGCTGTGGTGATCTGCTGGAGCCTCACCTCGCACTAGGTCCTGCCCAGCTACCAGGAGGTAAGTTTGGATTTTTTCCTCAGGGGAAAAGGGGCTGGAAATGCACCTGAAGGCTCCTTTTTTTCCTTTCACCTCAAAGCACAGCCTCCAAATCCAGCTAGAAGAGCATCCCTGCTGCAAACCAGCACATCCCCTCCTGGGCTTTGGTGTCCACAGCCTGTCCTTTATAGGACAAGGGACACATTTGGCACAGTTTCCCCCCAGGTAGGATGGACCTGGCCCATCCTCAACGAGGTAAGCAATAAATCACAGTGAAAACACGGCTCAGATGTGGAACTTTTCATGTAAAGAGCAAGTTTTTACAGTCCACATTCCTCCTTTTCTGTACACCACCATCCCCACTGCCCGGCAGGTGAGATGGGCTCTCCTGACAGTATTTATCCTTGGAATGCTGCTGCTGCCTCTGGCAGATTCCTCCCTCTTAAACTCTGCACATCTGGTGCTAAAAACACAAACTTTGGGCTCTGGCCTGGTGGCTGAAGGCACAGAACTTTGGTGTCCCAACCATCCAGGCCTGGGGGTTGGAAATGCCCTTTGCACACCGAGAGAAAGCAAGGACGGGTGCAGGGAGAGGGATGAGTTTGTTTTCCCAAAAAGGAGATTTCCAGCTGTTTTGTCCCTGTGGGTCTCACCCTGGAGGTGCAAAGTGGAGATTTGTGGCACATGGACCTGCACAGACAATGTCTGTGAGGAGAATCAAGCAGTGCAAGAGCCAGCCCTGTCCCTTCCCAGGCAGACAGAACAGGTTGGAAAATGAGAGAGCTGTGGTGGCTGGAGAATCCTTTCTGGTTTTTATCTGCTGGGATGATTCAGGCCCAAATCCCCACAGCTCTGGCACAGAACTTTTGTGTCCCAACCATCCAGGCCTGGGGGTTGGAAGTGTCCTTTGCACACCGAGAGAAAGCAACGATGGGTGCAGGGAGAGGGATGAGTTTGTTTTCCCAAAAAGGAGATTTCCAGCTGTTTTGTCCCTGTGGGTCTCACTCTGGAGGTGCAAAGTGGAGATTTGTGGCACATGGACCTGCACAGACAATGTCTGTGAGGAGAATCAAGCACTGCAAGAGCCTGTCCTGTCCCTTCCCAGGCAGACAGAACAGGTTGGAAAATGAGAGAGCTGTGGTGGCTGGAGAATTTTGTTTTTTATTTGCTGGGATGATTCAGGCCCAAATCCCCACAGCTCTGGCTCAGATGGGATGCTCACAGGTGAGGAAGCACATCTCCAACAGCAGCAAGCACACAGAAACCCTAAAACCTGGCTGAGTCCAAGTCTTCATTTTCTGCCAAGTTTCAAACCTCTTATTATGTAATTCCTATTTGGAAGTGCAACTTAATTTTTTTTTTTTTGAGAGAACACACCAGGAACCTCTGAGAAAGACATCATAACTCATCCATGGGTCAGAGCAATGGGAAATAACAGGGACCAAACTCACTGCAGGCTCTGAGTGAACAGAAACCCCCCTGGCTGCTGATCCCTGCCACTTCAAAGGAGCTGAACATCCCCCATCGATGCCAGCAATAAAATTCCACTTCCATTAGCTCCATGGCCACCACTTAAAGGCAGCAGTCCCACTTTACACACACAATTAGAGCTCCCCTAATGCTTGGCAGCACAAAGCTTTGGGGTTTTTGGTTGTTGCCCCCACGGGAAGAGGTGGAAGGGAAGAGATCAGGGGGCTCGGGGGAATAGCAGAGAGCCTTTCACTGCCAGGGCTCTGCTCAAATCTGCCCTGGGCCACAGGAACAGATGGTCCCTCCCCAGGGCTGGGCTGGGGCTTACATGGAATAAGGGATTGTCTCAGGCCACTGGTGGACAATTGACAGCAGCCACAAACACCCTGCTGCTGGTTTCTGCTCCAGAAACTCAGGGATGACACAGCTACCAAGCAACTGCTGCCCACCTGATCCCACACCTCATTCCTGCAGGGAGCTGAGGGGAATTGCTGCCTGGGAGGTGCAGGGACCTGGATCTCAGGGTAAAACCCCCTGCTTTAGCTGTCATCAGCTCCTGGGACTTGTCAGCACCAGCACACACTCATTGAAATTCACCTGGGAGGTTTGCAAGGTTAAAATCATGGGGAAAACGGAGATGGGGAAGTTCAGGGATCTGAACAACAAAAAAAATCCACAGGGAAAGGAAGTTTGCTACAGTCTGTAAGCTGGGCATGGGAATGATTAACCCATGATTAATTTCAAACCAATGCCAAGCCAGTGCTCCCCCAGTCTACATCTTCTCCAGGGCAGAACTGAACTTGCCATGGGCAGAGGGCAAAAAGTCCACTGAGTATCCCAGGAGCAGAAGAGGGTCCACATGAGCCATCAGGGAGTGTTACCCAGAGAGAGGAATTTCTATAACTGTGAGGGAATAAATTATGCCCAAAAAAATATGGAGGGTGGGTGGCAGAAGTCAAATTCAGGCTTAAAAATGCCACTGATGGTTTTGGAAAATATTCAGAGGGAAGCAATGAGGAGAGATGGCTTTCTTAAAATTCTTGGAACCTGTTGTGCAGCTCCACGAGGAGGAATCCTGGAAGTGAGAGCTCCTGCCCTGGCTCTTCAGGGATGGCTCCAGAGTGGGGCTGGGCTGGTGCAGCCTCTCCCAGTGTGTGTGGAGCAGGGAAAATAGGGCGATTCCCTGGAATCTTCCTGCACAGCTGTTTGCCCTCTGAGGATTACTGCTGTCACATGAGCTGCTTTACAGCAAAGCCAAGCTGTCTCCACGAGCTGAGAAGGTCACTGGGAGACAGGGCCCTGCAGGGACAGGCACACCAGCCTCCTGTGCCTTCCCAAAGGGACCCAGGCTGTGGGAAGGGCGTTGCTGATGCTCACAAGGCAAGGGAAGGTGGTTCTGCCTCCTCCTCCCCTCTGCACATCACAGGAGGGAAATCCCAGGGCTGAGCCACTGATCAGGCTCCAAGGAAAATGCTGGAAGCTGGAAAAGTCCTTATGGTGACAGATTTGCCTTCTCTTCCTTGGGTGCCCACCAGTGTTTGGGACAAGGCCACGCAATTGTCACCAGCCAAGGGACACCAAGGTGCAGCTGCATCTCCTCAGGCTCTTGTGCAGCCTGCTGATGCCTCAAATAACACCTCAGTCTATCCCAGAGCAGGAAATGTCCTCCTCAATCCCAAATCTAACAGCTGAACATCAAGGAAGAGGAAAGAGTTTCACTTGGGAAAGCAGAAATCTGAAAGTTCAGTGCAGCCCCTTGGGAAAATTCATTAAAACCTCCCATGTTCCTCACTGTGCCAGGGCAGGGCTGGTGCACAAGGAAAACCTCTCTGCTCACAGGCTCAGGGGCTGCAGGACAGGGCTCTTTGCTATGCCCCAGAGGCATGAGACAGATGGGGCTGTGCTTTTAGCCTTTAAAATCAGAGCCTGCTCCAGAGATCCAACAGGATGGATAAATCCAGGCACCGAGAGAGCCTCTGGGTGTGCTCAGGAAAAAAGCAACGGAGGAACTTGGGAGGTCAGAGCCTGCTGAGGCTCTCAGGAAAGAGGGGCTGAGCACTTTTCAAGGCAAAGAAAGCCAGCAGCCAGCTGGAGTTTGGAGAAGCCCATCCAGGAAGTGGGGAAGGCACATTCCAGAGAGGAGCAGGGAGAGAGGGAGCACAGAAACCTCAGGGAGGAAACTTTGGTGTAAAACAAAAGGCCACGAGCTGGGTAAATGAAGAGCCAGCAAACAGGGGGGCAGGCAGGGCATTCCTCCTTGTCCCAGAGCCCAGCTCATTTCCTAAGATGCCTCCTGCAGCAGCGACAGCTTGCTGGGATTTCAGCCAGCTTCCCATTGGGATCGGATTGCACCCTGCACCCAGGGACAGCCATTAAGGGCCTGCAGCTCACAAAGTGCCCTGGGGTCACAGCAGCCTCCCTCCTTCCATTCCCATTCCCATTTCCAGCCTCCCTCCTTCCATTCCCATTTCCAGCTTCCTTCCTTCCATTCCCATTTCCAGCCTCTCTCCTTCCATTCCCATTCCCCTTTCCAGCCTCCCTCCTTCCATTCCCATTTCCAGCTTCCCTCCTTCCATTCCCATTTCCAGCTTCCCTCCTTCCATTCCCATTTCCAGCTTCCCTCCTTCCATTCCCATTCCCATTTCCAGCCTCCCTCCTTCCATTCCCATTCCCATTTCCAGCTTCCCTCCTTCCATTCCCATTTCCAGCTTCCTTCCTTCCATTCCCATTTCCAGCCTCTCTCCTTCCATTCTCATTCCCATTTCCAGCTTCCCTCCTTCCATTCCCATTTCCAGCCTCCCTCCTTCCATTCCCATTTCCAGCTTCCTTCCATTCCCATTTCCAGCTTTCCTCCTTCCATTCCCATTCCCCTTTCCAGCCTCTCTCCTTCCATTCCCATTTCCAGTCTCCCTCCTTCCATTCCCATTTCCAGCCTCTCTCCTTCCATTCCCATTTCCAGCCTCCCTTCTTCCATTCCCATTTCCAGCCTCTCTCCTTCCATTCCCATTCCCCTTTCCAGCCTCTCTCCTTCCATTCCCATTTCCAGCTTCCTTCCTTCCATTCCCATTTCCAGCCTCTCTCCTTCCATTCCCATTTCCAGCCTCTCTCCTTCCATTCCCATTTCCAGCCTCCCTCCTTCCATTCCCATTTCCAGCCTCCCTCCTTCCATTCCCATTTCCAGCCTCCCTCCTTCCATTCCCATTTCCAGCTTCCCTCCTTCCATTCCCATTTCCAGCCTCCCTCCTGCCATTCCCATTCCCAGCTTCCTTCCTTCCATTCCCATTTCCAGCTTCCTTCCTTCCTTCCTTCATTCCCATTTCCAGCTTCCCTCCTTCCATTCCCTTCCCATTTCCAGCCTCTCTCCTTCCATTCCCATTTCCATTTCCAGCCTCCCTCCTTCCATTCCCATTCCAGCCTCCCTCCTTCCATTCCCATTTCCAGCCTTTCTCCCTCCTTCCATTCCCATTCCCATTCCCAGCCTCTCTCCTTCCATTCCCATTTCCAGCCTCTCTCCTTCCATTCCCATTCCCATTTCCAGCCTCCCTCCTTCCATTCCCATTCCCATTTCCAGCTTCCCTCCTTCCATTCCCATTCCCATTTCCAGCTTCCCTCCTTCCATTCTCATTTCCAGCCTCCTTCCTTCCATTCCCATTTCCAGCCTCTCTCCTTCCATTCCCATTTCCAGCCTTCCTCCATCTATTCCCATTTCCAGCTTCCTTCCTTCCATTCCCATTTCCAGCCTCTCTCCTTCCATTCCTATTTCCAGCCTTCCTCCTTCCATTTCCATTTCCAGCTTCCCTCCTTCCATTCCCATTTCCAGCCTCCCTCCTTCCATTCCCATTTCCAGCTTCCTTCCTTCCATTCCTATTTCCAGTTTCTCTCCTTCCATTCCTATTTCCAGCCTCTCTCCTTCCATTCCCATTTCCAGCTTCCTTCCTTCCATTCCCATTTCCAGCTTCCCTCCTTCCATTCCCATTTCCAGCTCTGCCCAGGGCCAGCCCAGCCTGCAGCCAGCAGGGCACAGGGATGGTGGCAGGAGCTGTTCCCTGCTGTCACCCACCTGCAGACTGCAGCAGGCTCTGCCATGGGGGTGCAGGGGGATCAGGGAGCCCCTCTCCATCTGCCAGGGGAATGCCAAGGAATGAATTCTCTGCACGGGGCAGGAGTGGCACAGCACAGGTGGAAGCAGCAGTGACATCCCCAGCCTTGCCTGTGTCCCTCTCCAGCACAGATGGGGATGAGGCAGGAGGGCTTGCAGGCCAAAATCTGCCAAAATCTGCACTGGGAGATGCTGGG
Source organism: Geothlypis trichas (assembly GCA_009764595.1). Taxonomy (NCBI): domain Eukaryota; kingdom Metazoa; phylum Chordata; class Aves; order Passeriformes; family Parulidae; genus Geothlypis; species Geothlypis trichas. The sequence goes on along the minus strand of CM019904.1, from coordinate 73,927,159 downwards.
AGATGCTGCAGCTGCTGGATGCTGCCCATCCTCAGCCCTGGGATCAGCTGGAGGAACTGCCCTGAACTCCAGTCCCTCTGCAGCTCTCCTGGAGCCCCTGCAGGCCCTGCCAGGGGCTCTGAGCTCTCCCTGGAGCTTTGGTTCCTTGAACACAGAGAAAAGCAGGGTCCAGGGAACACAAACCCATCCCTTCACCTGCCACAAGGCCTCTTTTCAGCACCCACCCTGCACTGAGCAGCTCCTGAATTCCTGAGGGGCTGGGAGATGAAGGTGCAGAAGCCTGGAAAGCATCATACAAATCCACCAACAAACAGGCTTCAAATCCAACCCAAACCCACAGGGAATCCCAGTCAAGCATCCCATTCAGAGAGCTCCCAGCCAGACTGAGTAATTCCTGGTTTTGGGATGAAGAGCCACCATGTAAATTGTGGGATTTAACAGAAAAGAACTGGGATCCATCAAATATGAAACTTCCCAACATGACACTCAGAAGACAGTGTCAGATCACCTGAATTTTCCAGGGGAAATTCAGGATCAGCCAAAAAGAACTCCAGCAAAGATGGGAACTGCTTTAGGTAGACCTGCTTTAAATTCTTGCACCAGCCAACAGGCAGCTCCTCTTTCAAAATTTATGCCTAAAGAAGAAATCCTGCCCAGCCTGGAGTCGCTGGCAGTGCTGCTCCCTTCCCTCCTGCAGCCCAGAACAAAAGGGAACATATTGCAACTATGCTGAGAGAGAGGAGGGCTGCTGTCTATTGCTTTAAATGTAATGTTAATGCCCTGTAATCAGCTTTAATTTTTAAACAGACCCAGCCCTCCTGTCCATTTCCCCTAATTCAGGACACGTGGAAGGTAAATGGCCTGTGCTCAAAGCAGGCCAGCCTGGGCTGTGACAGCTGGGGAGCCTGGCAGGCTCAACTGCCTGATCACAGCAATGCATGTCAGAGCTCACCAGGGGAGGGCTGGAGATGCTGGGAGGTCAGGGAGAAGCCAGGGGACAAGGCCAGACAGGGCACGGGCTCCTTTAGGGGCTGGCAGCTCCCTGAGACCAGCAGGAGGGGGAGAAATGATGGAAATGTCCAAGGAAAGGCCTGGGATAAACCTCTCCTTGTGCCAGGGAAGGGGCTCCATAAACCCCTTGGATAAACCTCTCCTTGTCCCAGGGAAGGGGCTCCATAAACCCCTGGGATAAACCTCTCCCCAGCCCAGGGAAGGGGCTGCATAAACCCCTGGGATAAACCTTTCCTTGCCCTAGGGAAGGGGCTCCATAAACCTCTCCTTGTCCCAGGGAAGGGGCTCCATAAACCCCTTGGATAAACCTCTCCTTGTCCCAGGGAAGGGGCTCCATTAACCCCTGGGATAAACCTCTCCCTGCTCCAGGGAAGGGGCTCCATAAACCCCTCCTTGCCCTAGGGAAGGGGCTCCAAAAACCCTTTGGATAAACCTCCCCTTGTGCCAGGGAAGGGGCTCCATAAACCCCTTGGAAAAACCTCTCCTTGCCCTAGGAAAGGGGCTCCATAAACCCCTTCTTACCCCATGGAAGGGGCTCCATAAACCCCTTGGATAAAGCTCTCCTTGTGCCAGGGAAGGGGCTCCATAAATCCCTGGGATAAACCTTTCCTTGCCCTAGGGAAGGGGCTCCATAAACCTCTCCTTGTCCCAGGGAAGGGGCTCCATAAACCCCTCTCTGCCCCAGGGAAGGGGCTCCATAAACCCCTTGGAAAAACCTTTCCCTGCCCTAGTGAAGGGGCTCCAAAAACCCCTTGGATAAACCTCTCCTTGCCCTAGGGAAGGGGCTCCATAAACCCCTCTCTGCCCCAGGGAAGGGGCTCCATAAACCCCTCTCTGCCCCAGGGAAGGGGCTCCATAAACCCCTTGGATAAATCCCTCCTTGCTCCAGGGAAGGGGCTCCCTTTGGGATATTTGTGTTCCCTTTGGGATATTGGGGTTCCCTTTGGGATATTGGGGTTCCCTTTGGGATATTGGGGTTCCCTTTGGGATATTGGGGTTCCCTTTGGGATATTGGGTTCCCTTTGGGATATTGGGGTTCCCTTTCGGATATTGGGATTCACTTTGGGATACTGGGGTTCCCTTTGGGATACTGGGGTTCCCTTTGGGATATTGGGGTTCCCTTTGGGATATTGGACACGCTGAGCAGGGACAACATCAGGAGCTGAGTCACTGCTGGGGCCTTCCCCAGGGCGCTGCCTCCTCCCTCTGTGCTCTCAAAGAGGAGACTCCACGTGAGACCTGGATACAGAACAGGGGCACAGAACCACCTGGGAGGCTCCTTGTGCTCCTCAGGACTTTGTGAAGAGGAGAGAGGCCTTGGGACATCCCAAATTCTCATCATATCAAAATATCTTCCCCCAAGAATCACAGAATGGTTTGGGTTGGGAGGGATCTTGAAGATCCAGCTCCAAGCCCCTGTCCCCATGGCAGGGACACCTCCCACTGTCCCACATTGCTCCAAGCCCTGTCCAACCTGGTCCTGGACATTCCAGGCATCCAGAGCAGCCACAGCTCCTCTGGGCATCCCATGCCAGGGTCTCTCCCTGCTCCCAGCCTGGAATTCCTTCCCAAAATCCCATCTGACAGTGGGAATCCATTCCTGTAAGCCTCACTCCTGTAAATCCCCATTCCACACCATAAGGCCTCCCTGCAACCTTCTCTTCTCCAGGCTAAATAAAGTCAATAAAATGAGGCTTTTCTCCCCCAAAAGACCAAGCTGTGCCCAGAAATGCCCATTCTGGAAGCCCAAAGGCACTGGGGCTGAGCAGGGCTGGTTCCGCCCCACACCTGGAACGGGACCCGGGGCGGGGGGAAGCCGCGGATGTGGGACAGGAGGGGCTATTTTTACCCGCGCTTGGTTGGGCAGACAAATCCTAATCGCCAGCGGCAGCCGCCGCATCAGCAGGGCCAGGATGTCAGAGCAAAGCCGGGCGCTGGCAGCGAGCGCCGGCCCCCGCGTCACGGCGGGATTAGAGCCGCAAACAGCGCCGCGAACGAACAGCGCCGCGAACGAACAGCGCCGGGAACAGCGCCGCGAACGAACAGCGCCGGGAACAGCGCCGGGAACGAACAGCGCCGGGAACAGCGCCGCGAACGAACAGCGCCGGGAACAGCGCCGGGAACAGCGCCGCGAACAGCGCCGCGAACGAACAGCGCCGCGAACAGCGCCGGGAACAGCGCCGCGAACGAACAGCGCCGCGAACGAACAGCGCCGCGAACGAACAGCGCCGGGAACAGCGCCGCGAACAAACAGCGCCGGAACAGCGCCCCGGGCCGGGC
>CM019904.1:73903448-73923368 GCA_009764595.1 Geothlypis trichas | reverse complement strand
GATTCTGTGATGCTGACAAACCACAAATCCCCCTTCCAACCCAGGCTGGTCTGGATTCTGTGATGCTGACAAGCCACAAATCCCCCAAGCTCTGAGAACTCTCCAGGCTCACAAGTCACAGCTCCTCCCTACAGAACCTCTGTGCCAGCCAGGTCAGAATGTGAAGGTTTCTCCACCAAACTATCTGCAAGAAGCTGTGGTCCTCATTCCAGATCCTCCTCCATCTGTCTTTACAGGAGCTACTCTGGTCAAAACCCCAATAAAGAACAATTTCATGAGGCACCTGAAGCTTTGATATCAAAGATCAATTAAGTTACATCATAGGCCTGGCTTTTCCTCAGGAGGGAAGATAAATGCAGGAGATGAGCTCCAACATTCCCACAGCTGCACTGGAGCCACTGCCTCCTTCCCTGCATCCACCACACCTCCAGGGTCACATCTCACCTCTCACACTGTCCCTGCCTGCTTCACATGCTCAGTGACTCCTTCTCTGCTGAGCTTTTCAGGGAATGCCTGGAGGTGGCACTCAGGGCTGGGGGACAGAGCAGGGATTGGGCACAGCTGGGACTTGGTGACCTCGGAGATCTTCTCCAACCAAACTGATCCAGAGTGGGGTTCTGGCTCCTCTGCATCTGCTGCAGGCAGATTTCCCTCTCTGCTCACCCAGGGCAGCAGGAGTTGCTGTCTCAGTGACCCCAAAGCCACTGGTTGATCTGGGACAGGTCAGGAGGCAACACCACATTGACACAGCTCAGTCTTCCTCACACCCACTCAGCTCCAGCACAATGTTGGTGTTTTGCAACAAGGTGGTGTTTTAAATCAAATCCAAACATCCAAACTTGGGGTTTATCTCCAAATCTCAGTTGGGGACCAACCTTCCTTCCCTGGTTGGGAGCATCAGCATCTTTGGGACATTTCTGGTTCCTTCCTCCCTATGAGGAGGGAAGGGCCACAGCCCAGCCAAGATCTGAAACATCTTTGGTTTAATCTCCCTTATTTCTTGCAGATCTTTGAGGTTTTGGGGTTTGTTTTGGATGTTGAGGGAGTTTTTGGACTTCTTTTAGGTTGTGGTATGTTGAGACAAAACCCACAGGGCTGGAACTCCTGACTGACAGGAATTATCTCCTCTAGAGCCTCTGCACTTCCATGGAAAGAAGGAAATCAAATCCCATTGAGCCATCCTGATGCCCAGACTGTTCCCTGGCACAGCAAAGACCCTCAGACTGCAGCAGTGGTGACAAACGTGTCCTTCAGTGGTGACACCAGTGCCATGGACCTGTCTTTGCAGCAAGGACACTCCCAGCAGGAAAAAACCTTGCAGTGATGTTTAACATGGGAAACAATCTGAAATCCCAGCTTTTCCCTTTTTTCTTGATGGAAAAACTCCCAAGAAAAGGGTGCTTGGGAAAAGCAGAACAGCAGTGTGGTGTGCTGGGGGTGGATTAGCTCCACACTTTTTGCTTTGCCTTACCTGAGGCCACCTGTCCCCTCCTCTCCCCTTCATGGGGTGAGTTCAGAGCTGGAGAACAGGCCCTGGGCATCACCTGAGGCAGAACTGAGCTGTCCCTGCTTAAACTCAGTCCTCACCTAGACCTGCCCCTCTAGTGCTGGGTGTGCAGGGCATGGCACCTTAAACTGGAGTCGATTTTGGTCACTGAGAGGAGGTGACAAGCCCAGGGAATGTGTCTGCCTGTGGGAAGGAAGGTTTTTCCTGGGCTCCAGGGCTGGAAGCTTAGAGAATAACCTGTCTAAGCCTCCGTGATGAGCTGGCTTTGGCGTGGACACACCTGAGAAGATTAGAAGTCTATCGTGGTCAATCATCTCGACACGAAACACAGATAAAAATAGAGAAAGTCCAAACCCCAAAGGTCTGCTCCAGCTGGGCTCTGCTTCCCCCACGATCTGCTGGGTGTTGGTACAAGACAGGGGCACACAGGGGTTATCTGTGCCCAGCTTCTCAGGAAATGGGGGGAGGAAACAGCTCAGGATAAATCAGCCTGTTCCTCTCAGGGTAAATCAGGTGTAAAACCCGTGAACGAGATTCTGAACAATCACCTCAAAGGGATCCCTGGTAGATTTTTCTATAAATATTTTGCTTTTAACATCCCCAGAGGTTCTCCCAAAGGAAGAGATGGATTCTTATCCTGCTTTTTTAAACAGCTTTTAGTGTCCTGTATTTTCCACAGGTTTTTATTAATGGCTACTGTGTGAAGCATGGCAGGGCACCACCTAAAATTACAAAACCACTTCATTACCTGAGTGAAATCACCACATCCCAAAGGCATTTCAACCCCAAACGGTGCCCAGGCACAAAAACCAGACAGACAGAGCCCCTTTAACCCCGAGAAACACCAAGAGGGACCTACAGGCCCAAGTGCAAAACCAGCTAAATCCCAAACTAGCAGCACAAAAATCCACTCACCTGACGAACCCTCTGCCACGCTCCACTTGCAACATGAATAGTCTGCTGCTACGATGCCTGACAATGAAATGCAAGTGTAAAAGGGGGGATACCACAGCTGGGGAGGGGGGTTTAGTGGGATGATTCATGTATTCATGGGAAATGCATCCTTTGGTTTACTGGGTGAGTACAAAAATTCAGTGCTCCCACAGAAGTAACACCCCAACATCAGGCAGAGCAACTAAAATATTTCTAATTCCACACAGAACATGGAGTGTGTAAGTGGGAGGTAAAGTGGGAGGTAAGAATAAGGCACTGCCAGATATTTTACCAACATTTAGGTGTTGAATTGGCCCAGAGAGGCCCACTGAGGAAAGCCTGCAGTGAAATCCATCACAGAGGAGCTCAGGCTGCTCCAGCAAAGCTCTCCACAATTCCCACCGTGACACACAAATGGCTGCCAAAGTGGAATTCCCACCTATCCCAGGAGCACGAGGCTGGGAAGGCCATGGAATGCAGGCACTCCTCGGGGCCTGGGAGGGGCTCCATGTGATTTTAAGGTTTTCAGGGCCTGGCAGGTTTCAGAGGGGCTGAAGGATCACGAGCGAGCACGGACGGACGCGGGCACATCCTCCAGAGCGCCGAGCACATGGAGACATAAAGCAGCCATTGTGCTGGCAGAAAGGCAATCTGTAACCAGATAGGCCCTGGCTCCATCTAAAAGCCATTTTCCCAGCATTTTTGCAGATTTGCTCCCCAGGAGCCTTCCCTGCCACAACAGGGTGCACATTCATGGCCAAGCGGCGGGTCCGACGCCCCGGGTTCTGCCCCCCTGCCCCATCAGTGCCTCTGTGCCAGGGAATTCTGGGCTCCTAACCCAACAGAGGGGGCTGCAGCCCCCCAGCAGAGCCTTTGGAGGAGGATGATTCCTTGGGAAGGCATTTAAAGCTTTACCTTGCTATGGAAAGCTGCAGCTGTGGTGATCTGCTGGAGCCTCACCTCGCACTAGGTCCTGCCCAGATACCACGAGGTAAGTTTGGATTTTTTCCTCAGGGGAAAAGGGGCTGGAAATGCACCTGAAGGCTCCTTTTTTTCCCTTCACCTCAAAGCACAGCCTCCAAATCCAGCTAGAAGAGCATCCCTGCTGCAAACCAGCACATCCCCTCCTGGGCTTTGGTGTCCACAGCCTGTCCTTTATAGGACAAGGGACACATTTGGCACAGTTTCCCCCCAGGTAGGATGGACCTGGCCCATCCTCAACGAGGTAAGCAATAAATCACAGTGAAAACACGGCTCAGATGTGGAACTTTTCATGTAAAGAGCAAGTTTTTACAGTCCACATTCCTCCTGTTCTGTACACCACCATCCCCACTGCCCGGCAGGTGAGATGGGCTCTCCTGACAGTATTTATCCTTGGAATGCTGCTGCTGCCTCTGGCAGATTCCTCCCTCTTAAACTCTGCACATCTGGTGCTAAAAACACAAACTTTGGGCTCTGGCCTGGTGGCTGAAGGCACAGAACTTTGGTGTCCCAACCATCCAGGCCTGGGGGTTGGAAATGCCCTTTGCACACCGAGAGAAAGCAACGATGGGTGCAGGGAGAGGGATGAGTTTGTTTTCCCAAAAAGGAGATTTCCAGCTGTTTTGTCCCTGTGGGTCTCACCCTGGAGGTGCAAAGTGGAGATTTGTGGCACATGGACCTGCACAGACAATGTCTGTGAGGAGAATCAAGCACTGCAAGAGCCTGTCCTGTCCCTTCCCAGGCAGACAGAACAGGTTGGAAAATGAGAGAGCTGTGGTGGCTGGAGAATCCTTTCTGGTTTTTATCTGCTGGGATGATTCAGGCCCAAATCCCCACAGCTCTGGCACAGAACTTTGGTGTCCCAACCATCCAGGCCTGGGGGTTGGAAGTGTCCTTTGCACACCGAGAGAAAGCAAGGACGGGTGCAGGGAGAGGGATGAGTTTGTTTTCCCAAAAAGGAGATTTCCAGCTGTTTTGTCCCTGTGGGTCTCACCCTGGAGGTGCAAAGTGGAGATTTGTGGCACATGGACCTGCACTGACAATGTCTGTGAGGAGAATCAAGCAGTGCAAGAGCCTGTCCAGTCCCTTCCCAGGCAGACAGAACAGGTTGGAAAATGAGAGAGCTGTGGTGGTGGTGGCTGGAGAATTCTGTTTTTTATTTGCTGGGATGATTCAGGCCCAAATCCCCACAGCTCTGGCTCAGATGGGATGCTCACAGGTGAGGAAGCACATCTCCAACAGCAGCAAACACACAGAAACCCTAAAACCTGGCTGAGGCCAAGTCTTCATTTTCTGCCCGGCTTCAAACCTCTTATTATGTAATTCCTATTTGGAAGTGCAACTTAATTTTTTTTTTTTTGAGAGAACACACCAGGAACCTCTGAGAAAGACATCATAACTCATCCATGGGTGAGAGCAATGGGAAATAACAGGGACCAAACTCACTGCAGGCTCTGAGTGAGCAGAAACCCCCCTGGCTGCTGATCCCTGCCACTTCAAAGGAGCTGAACATCCCCCATCGATGCCAGCAATAAAATTCCACTTCCATTAGCTCCATGGCCACCACTTAAAGGCAGCAGTCCCACTTTACACACACAATTAGAGCTCCCCTAATGCTTGGCAGCACAAAGCTTTGGGGTTTTTGGTTGTTGCCCCCACGGGAAGAGGTGGAAGGGAAGAGATCAGGGGGCTCGGGGGAATAGCAGAGAGCCTTTCACTGCCAGGGCTCTGCTCAAATCTGCCCTGGGCCACAGGAACAGATGGTCCCTCCCCAGGGCTGGGCTGGGGCTTACATGGAATAAGGGATTGTCTCAGGCCACTGGTGGACAATTGACAGCAGCCACAAACACCCTGCTGCTGGTTTCTGCTCCAGAAACTCAGGGATGCCACAGCTACCAAGCAACTGCTGCCCACCTGATCCCACACCTCATTCCTGCAGGGAGCTGAGGGGAATTGCTGCCTGGGAGGTGCAGGGACCTGGATCTCAGGGTAAAACCCTCTGCTTTAGCTGTCATCAGCTCCTGGGACTTGTCAGCACCAGCACACACTCACTGAAATTCCCCTGGGAGGTTTGCAAGCTTAAAATCATGGGGAAAACAGAGATGGGGAAGTTCAGGGATCTGAACAACAAAAAAAATCCACAGGGAAAGGAAGTTTGCTACAGTCTGTAAGCTGGGCATGGGAATGATTAACCCATGATTAATTTCAAACCAATGCCAAGCCAGTGCTCCCTCAGTCTGCATCTTCTCCAGGGCAGAACTCAACTTCCCATGGGCAGAGGGCAAAAAGTCCATTGAGTATCCCAGGAGCAGAAGAGGGTCCACATGAGCCTTCAGGGAGTGTTACCCAGAGAGAGGAATTTCTATAACTGTGAGGGAATAAATTATGCCCAAAAAAATATGGAGGGTGGGTGGCAGAAGTCAAATTCAGGCTTAAAAATGCCACTGATGGTTTTGGAAAATATTCAGAGGGAAGCAATGAGGAGAGATGGCTTTCTTAAAATTCTTGGAAGCTGTTGTGCAGCTCCACGAGGAGGAATCCTGGAAGTGAGAGCTCCTGCCCTGGCTCTTCAGGGATGGCTCCAGAGTGGGGCTGGGCTGGTGCAGCCTCTCCCAGAGTGTGTGGAGCAGGGAAAATAGGGCGATTCCCTGGAATCTTCCTGCACAGCTGTTTGCCCTCTGAGGATTACTGCTGTCACATGAGCTGCTTTACAGCAAAGCCAAGCTGTCTCCACGAGCTGAGAAGGTCACTGGGAGACAGGGCCCTGCAGGGACAGGCACAGCAGCCTCCTGTGCCTTCCCAAAGGGACCCAGGCTGTGGGAAGGGCGTTGCTGATGCTCACAGGGCGAGGGAAGGTGGTTCTGCCTCCTCCTCCCCTCTGCTCAGCTGGACTGCACATCACAGGAGGGAAATCCCAGTGCTGAGCCACTGATCAGGCTCCAAGGAAAATGCTGGAAGCTGGAAAAGCCCTTATGGTGACAGATTTGCCTTCTCTTCCTTGGGTGCCCACCGGTGTTTGGGACAAAGCCACGCAATGGTCACCAGCCAAGGGACACCAAGGTGCAGCTGCATCTCCTCAGGCTCTTGTGCAACCTGCTGATGCCTCAAATAACACCTCAGTCTATCCCAGAGCAGGAAATGTCCTCCTCAATCCCAAATCTAATGGCTGAAGATCAAGGAAGAGGAAAGAGTTTCACTTGGGAAAGCAGAAATCTGAAAGTTCAGTGCAGCCCCTTGGGAAAATTCATTAAAACCTCCCACGTTCCTCACTCTGCCAGGGCAGGGCTGGTGCACAAGGAAAACCTTTCTGCTCCCAGGCTCAGGGGCTGCAGGACAGGGCTCTTTGCTATGCCCCAGAGGCATGAGACAGATGGGGCTGTGCTTTTAGCCTTTAAAATCAGAGCCTGCTCGGAGATCCAACAGGATGGATAAATCCAGGCACCGAGAGAGCCTCTGGGTGTGCTCAGGAAAAAAGCAATGAAGGAACTTGGGAGGTCAGAGCCTGCTGAGGAAGCAGCTGAGGCTCTCAGGAAAGAGGGGCTGAGCACTTTTCAAGGCAAAGAAAGCCAGCAGCCAGCTGGAGTTTGGAGAAGCCCATCCAGCAAGTGGGGAAGGCACATTCCAGAGAGCAGCAGGGAGAGAGGGAGCACAGAAACCTCAGGGAGGAAACTTTGGTGTAAAACAAAAGGCCAGGAGCTGGGCAAATGAAGAGCCAGCAAACAGGGGTGCAGGCAGGGCATTCCTCCTTGTCCCAGAGCCCAGCTCATTTCCTAAGATGCCTCCTGCAGCAGCGACAGCTTGCTGGGATTTCAGCCAGCTTCCCATTGGGATCGGATTGCACCCTGCACCCAGGGACAGCCATTAAGGGCCTGCAGCTCTCAAAGTGCCCTGGGGTCACAGCAGCCTCCCTCCTTCCATTCCCATTCCCATTTCCAACCTCTCTCCTTCCATTCCCATTCCCATTTCCAGCCTTCCTCCTTCCATTTCCATTCCCCTTTCCAGCCTCTCTCCTTCCATTCTCATTCCCAGCCTCCCTCCTTCCATTCCCATTCCCCTTTCCAGCCTCTCTCCTTCCATTCCCATTTCCAGCTTCCTTCTTTCCATTCCCATTTCCAGCCTCCCTCCTTCCATTCCCCTTTCCAGCCTCTCTCCTTCCATTCCCATTCCCCTTCCCAGCCTCTCTCCTTCCATTCCCATTCCCATTTCCAGCCTCTCTCCTTCCATTCCCATTCCCATTTCCAGCCTTCCTCCTTCCATTCCCATTTCCAGCCTCTCTCCTTCCATTCCCATTCCTATTTCCAGCCTCTCTCCTTCCATTCCCATTTCCAGCTTCCCTCCTTCCATTCCCCTTTCCAGCCTCCCTCCTTCCATTCCCATTTCCAGCCTCCCTCCTTCCATTCCCATTTCCAGCTTCCTTCCTTCCATTCCCATTTCCAGCCTCTCTCCTTCCATTCCCATTCCCCTTTCCAGCCTCCCTCCTTCCATTCCCATTTCCAGCCTCCCTCCTTCCATTCCCATTTCCAGCTTCCTTCCTTCCATTTCCATTCCCATTTCCAGCCTCCCTCCATCCATTCCCATTTCCAGCTTCCTTCCTTCCATTCCCATTTCCAGCCTCCCTCCTTCCATTCCCATTTCCAGCTTCCCTCCTTCCATTTCCATTCCCATTTCCAGCCTCCCTCCATCCATTCCCATTTCCAGCTTCCTTCCTTCCATTCCCATTTCCAGCTTCCCTCCTTCCATTCCCATTTCCAGCCTCTCTCCTTCCATTCCCCTTTCCAGCCTCTCTCCTTCCATTCCCATTTCCAGCCTCCCTCCTTCCATTCCCATTCCCCTTTCCAGCCTCTCTCCTTCCATTCCCATTTCCATTTCCAGCCTCCCTCCTTCCATTCCCATTTCCAGCCTCTCTCCTTCCATTCCCATTTCCAGCTCTGCCCTGTGCCAGCCCAGCCTGCAGCCAGCAGGGCACAGGGATGGTGGCAGGAGCTGTGCCCTGCTGTCACCCACCTGCAGACTGCAGCAGGCTCTGCCATGGGGGTGCAGGGGGATCAGGGAGCCCCTCTCCATCTGCCAGGGGAATGCCAAGGAATGAATTCTCTGCATGGGGCAGGAGTGGCACAGCACAGGTGGAAGCAGCAGTGACATCCCCAGCCTTGCCTGTGTCCCTCCCCAGCATGGATGGGGATGAGGCAGGAGGGCTTGCAGCCCAAAATCTGCCAAAATCTGCACTGGGAGATGCTGCAGCTGCTGGATGCTGCCCATCCTCAGCCCTGGGATCAGCTGGAGGAACTGCCCTGAACTCCAGTCCCTGTGCAGCTCTCCTGGAGCCCCTGCAGGCCCTGCCAGAGGCTCTGAGCTCTCCCTGGAGCTTTGGTTCCTTGAACACAGAGCAAAGCAGGGTCCAGGGAGCACAAACCCATCCCTTCACCTGCCACAAGGCCTCTTTTCAGCACCCACCCTGCACTGAGCAGCTCCTGAATTCCTGAGGGACTGGGAGATGAAGGTGCAGAAGCCTGAAAAAGCATCATACAAATCCACCAACAAACAGGCTTCAAATCCAACCCAAACCCACAGGGAATCCCAGTCAAGCATCACATTCAGAGAGCTCCCAGCCAGACTGAGTAATCCCTGGTTTTGGGATGAAGAGCCACCATAAAAATTGTGGGATTGAACAGAAAACAACTGGGATCCATCAAATATGAAACTTCCCAACTCAGAAGACAGTGTCAGATCACCTGAATTTTCCAGGGGAAATTCAGGATCAGCCAACAAGAACTTCAGCAAAGATGGGAACTGCTTTAGGTAGTCAGACCTGCTTTAAATTCTTGCACCAGCCAACAGGCAGCTCCTCTTTCAAAATTTATGCCTAAAGAAGAAATCCTGCCCAGCCTGGAGTCACTGGCAGTGCTGCTCCCTTCCCTCCTGCAGCCCAGAACAAAAGGGAACATATTGCAACTATGCTGAGAGAGAGGAGGGCTGCTGTCTATTGCTTTAAATGTAATGTTAATGCCCTGTAATCAGCTTTAATTTTTAAACAGACCCAGCCCTCCTGTCCATTTCCCCTAATTCAGGACACGTGGAAGGTAAATGGCCTGTGCTCAAAGCAGGCCAGCCTGGGCTGTGACAGCTGGGGAGCCTGGCAGGCTCAACTGCCTGATCACAGCAATGCATGTCAGAGCTCACCAGGGGAGGGCTGGAGATGCTGGGAGGTCAGGGAGAAGCCAGGGGACAAGGCCAGACAGGGCACGGGCTCCTTTAGGGGCTGGCAGCTCTCTGAGACCAGCAGGAGGGGGAGAAATGATGGAAATGTCCAAGGAAAGGCCTGGGAAAAAGCTCTCCTTGTGCCAGGGAAGGGGCTCCATTAACCCCTGGGATAAACCTTTCCTTGTCCCATGGAAGGGGCTCCATAAACCCCTTGGATAAATCTCTCCCTGTGCCAGGGAAGGGGCTCCATAAACCCCTGGGATAAACCTTTCCTTGCCCTAGGGAAGGGGCTCCATAAACCCCTGGGATAAACCTTTCCTTGTCCTAGGAAAGGGGCTCCATAAACCCCTTGGAAAAACCTCTCCTTGCCCTAGGGAAGGGGCTCCATAAACTCCTCCTTGCTCCAGGGAAGGGGCTCCATAAACCCCTTGGATAAAGCTCTCCTTGTCCCAGGGAAGGGGCTCCATAAACCCCTTGGATAAACCTTTCCCTGCCCCAGTGAAGGGGCTCCAAAAACCCCTTGGATAAACCTCCCCTTGTCCCAGGGAAGGGGCTCCATAAACCCCTGGGATAAACCTCCCCTTGTCCCAGGGAAGGGGCTTCATAAACCCCTTGGATAAACCTCTCCCTACTCCAGGGAAGGGGCTCCATAAACCCCTCCTTGTCCCAGGGAAGGGGCTCCACAGACCCCTTGGATAAATCTCTCCCTGTCCCAGGGAAGGGACTCCATAAACCCCTCCTTGCCCTAGAGAAGGGGCTCCATAAACCCCTTGGATAAACCTCTCCTTGTGCCAGGGAAGGGACCCCATAAACCCCTCCTTGCCCTAGGGAAGGGGCTCCATAAACCCCTGGGAGAAACCTCTCCCTGCCTTAGGGAAGGGGCTCCATAAACCCCTTGGATAAATCTCCCCTTGTCCCAGGGAAGGGGCTCCATAAAACCCTCCCTGCCCCAGGGAAGGGGCTGCATAAACCCCTTGGAAAAACCCCTCCTTGTGCCAGAGAAGGGGCTCCATAAACTCCTTGGATAAAACCTTTCCCTGCCCCAGTGAAGGGGCTCCAAAAACCCCTTGGATAAACCTCTCCTTGCCCTAGGGAAGGGGCTCCATAAACCCCTCCTTGCTCCAGGGAAGGGGCTCCACAGACCCCTTGGATAAACCTTTCCCTGCCCCAGGGAAGGGGCTCCCTTTGGGATATTGGGGCTCCCTTTGGGATATTGGGGTTCCCTTTGGGATACTGGGATTCCCTTTGGGATACTGGGGTTCCCTTTGGGATATTGGGGTTCCCTTTGGGATACTGGGGTTCCCTTTGGGATATTGGACACGCTGAGCAGGGACAACATCAGGAGCTGGGTCACTGCTGGGGCCTCCCCAGGGCGCTGCCTCCTCCGTCTGTGCTCTCAAAGAGGAGACTCCACGTGAGACCTGGATATAGAACAGGGGCACAGAACCACCGGGGAGGCTCCTTGTGCTCCTCAGGACTTTGTGAAGAGGAGAGAGGCCCTGGGACATCCCAAGTGCTCATCATATCAAAATATCTTCCCCCAGGAATCACAGAATGGTTTGGGATGGAAGGGATCTTGAAGATCCAGCTGCAACCCCCTGTCCCCATGGCAGGGACACCTCCCACTGTCCCACATTGCTCCAAGCCCTGTCCAACCTGGTCCTGGACATTCCAGGCATCCAGAGCAGCCACAGCTCCTCTGAGCATCCCATGCCAGGGTCTCTCCCTGCTCCCAGCCTGGAATTCCTTCCCAAAATCCCATCTGACAGTGGGAATCCATTCCTGTAAGCCTCACCTCTATAAATCCCCATTCCACACCATAAGGCCTCCCTGCAACCTTCTCTTCTCCAGGCTAAATAAAGTCAATAAAATGAGGCTTTTCTCCCCCAAAAGACCAAGCTGTGCCCAGAAATGCCCATTCTGGAAGCCCAAAGGCAGTGGGGCAGTGCGGGGCTGGTTCTGCCCCACACCTGGAACGGGACCCGGGGCGGGGGAAGCCGCGGATGTGGGACAGGAGGGGCTATTTTTACCCGCGCTTGGTGGGCAGACAAATCCTAATCGCCAGCGGCAGCCGCCGCATCAGCAGGGCCAGGATGTCAGAGCAAAGCCGGGCGCTGGCAGCGAGCGCCGGCCCCGCGTCACGGCGGGATTAGCGCCGGGAACAGCGCCGCGAACGAACAGCGCCGCGAACGAACAGCGCCGGGAACAGCGCCGCGAACGAACAGCGCCGGGAACAGCGCCGCGAACGAACAGCGCCGCGAACAGCGCCGGGAACGAACAGCGCCGGGAACAGCGCCGCGAACGAACAGCGCCGGGAACAGCGCCGCGAACGAACAGCGCCGGGAACAGCGCCGCGAACGAACAGCGCCGCGAACGAACAGCGCCGCGAACGAACAGCGCCGCGAACGAACAGCGCCGCGAACGAACAGCGCCGCGAACGAACAGCGCCGCGAACGAACAGCGCCGCGAACAGCGCCCCGGGCCGGGCTGCGCGGGGCACGGCCGGGCGTGCCAGGGGGGGCACGGCCAGGTGTGCCAGGGCAAGGTGTTCCATGGGGGGCTCCAAAGGGCACGGCCAGGTGTGCCAGGGCAAGGTGTGCAATGAGGAGCTCCAAAGGGCACGGCCGGGTGTGCCAGGGCAAGGTGTGCCAGGGCAAGGTGTGCAATGGGAGGCTCCAAAGGGCACGGCCAGATGTGCCAGGGGGGCACGGCACGGTGTGCCAGGGGGGGCTCCAAAGGGCACGGCAAGGTGTGCCATGGGGGGACACGGCCAGGTGTGCCGGGGGGGCTCCAAAGGGCACAGCCAGGTGTGCCAGGGCGGGCACAGAAAGGTGTGCCAGGTGGGCACGGCAAGGTGTGCCAGGTTGGCACGGCCAGGTGTGCCAGGGCAGGCACAGAAAGGTGTGCCATGGGGGGCTCCAAAGGGTACAGCCAGGTGTGCCAGGGGGGCACGGCAAGGTGTGCCAGGGGGGGCTCCAAAGAGCACGGCCAGGTGTGCCAGGGCAGGCACAGAAAGGTGTGCCATGGGGGGCTCCAAAGGGCATGGCAAGGTGTGCCAGGGGGACACGGCCAGGTGTGCCAGGGCAGGCACACTGCAGCCCTTGGGTGGGCACAGCAAGGTGTGCCAGGGCAGGCACAGCAAGGTGTGCCAGGGTGGGTATTCTGCAGCCTTTGGGTGGGCACAGCAAGGTGTGCCAGGGCGGGCACAGCAAGGTGTGCCAGGGCGGGCACACTGCAGCCTTGGGGGCTAAGGGGTGTTCTACCTCTCCTTGTGCTGGCAGTGAGCTGGGGTTGGTGCTCCAAAATGCCAGCAGGGAATTCCTGGTCACACCCAGCAGTGACACTGACAGTGTTGGTTTTCCCAGTTTTTATAGAGATGGGGCAGCTGAGAGGTGTTTGAAGAGATTTTGTTCTATTATGAGTTTTGATGAATAGAGAGGCACAAGAGGTGTAAAACTCAGGGCTATTCCACCAGAAGTGAATCTGGTTTTTGGTTACAATACTCTGTAAATGCTTTTCAGCCTGTGAGCTTTTGCCACACAGTGCTGCTGTTACTTCTAACACCACTCACTCAGCATTACCCCCTCTCAAAAAAACCTACAAAATCCAACAACAGGGAATGGGGGTGGGCACAGGATGCAGTCAGGAACCCCCTCTGTGCAGGGGAGTGAGTGTCCTTGGAATCATGGAATCACAAAGGCTGGAAAACACTTCCCAGACTGAGTCCCACCATCCCCAGCACTGCCAAGGCCACCACTGTCCCATGTCCCCAAGTGCCACATCCACAGGGCTTTGAATCCCCCCAGGGATGGGGACTCCAAACCTCCCTGGGCAGCTCTGCACAGCCCTTTCCAGGAAGGAATTTTCCCTAAAATCCACCCTGAGGCTCCTCCTCTGCTCCCTCTGCTCCTGTCCCTGTTCCCTGGAGCACAGCCCCACCCCATGTCCCCAAGTGCCACATCCCCATGGCTTTGAAATCCCCCCAGGGATGGGGACTCCAGCCCTGCCCTGTTCCAGTTCCTCACAGGAGAGGAATTTCAGAGTCTTTCAATGAGGAATTTTTTTCTAATTTTGTCCTAAACCTCCCTGATGCAATTTGAAGCTGTTTCCTCTGGTCCTGTCACTTGTTCCCTGGGAGCAGAGACCCCAGCCCCACACAGATGAAACTCCTTTTGACTGAGGTTTATGCCAAGGGATTTCTCTCAGAGCCCAACAGCTCTGTTGCTGATAATTATTCATTGATACACAGCAATTTGTCCTCTAGGAAACACCTCTCCCTGTTCCTGGAGCTGCTCAGCAAACCCAGGAATGAATTCACTCTTCTGCTCTCCTTGCTGGCTTCTCTTCTACCCTTTCTCATCTGAAACACACCTGCAAAAATGATTTTCCTCACCTTTCCTTCAGATTGGGATTAAATCCTACCTGTTTCAGGGAAAACCTTCATAAAAAAATTCTGTTCCCACCAGGGAGGCCCTACAAAAAGCTTGACTCTTTCCTTCCTGTCCTCCTGGATGCAAACATGCTGCTCTGCACTTTGCCAAGCTGCTAGCGACTCATTTGGCTCCATCCTCCCTAAAAAGGAGATCCAACAGGAAAAACATAAAATACTCCTTCATCAAAAGTGACATTTGCAGCCCCTCAGCCTCCCCCCATGAAATGCAGAAATGTTTTTCTCATGTGAAAAAACCACCAGCTCCCAATGGCTCCGTGCTGCAACTCCTTATCCTGAGGAATCCCAAAGCAAGGACAGGGATCCCAAACCTCTTCCCACATGGAAATCCCCACCTGGAGCAGCAGTTCTGTGTGGCACTGTCACCCCAAACCCTGCTGAGGCTCCCTTCTCCTGCACATGTCACAGTCCTGCATGCTGAGAACTTTAAATTTTCTGTGCTCAAGGGCACAGAGCCACAGGAAAATACATATTTGACCTGAGGCCATGGAGAAAACTTCCAAAATTGATTGACTATGGGTCTGTAATAGTACAGACTTTGATTAGAAGTTTGTAATATCACAACATAGAAAATGTAGAGTTTAAGGTTTTAAAATATAACAATATATATGGGGCAAGACAGAAGTTTTAGGGCAGTGTCTAGTTGTTCTTCTTCATAAGTTTAAGTAGTATTTTGTAATTTGACAAAAAAAGCTCACATTGCAGACTTTGAGAGAATAGTTATTAAGTTAAAAGTAAAAATAATTTAGGTGTCATTTCTTAATTGGATAGTTTAGCCTCAAAAGACCTTTTATAAAAAGATAGCTGGTCATTTTGTAGCTTGTTAGTAGAATGCTGTAGAACTCACCACTTGTAAAATAAATAAGAAATAATAAACACCTGAATCTGAACACAAAATATCATCTCGAGATCTTCAATCCCAGCCTTGAGAGAAGCAGAAAAAAGAAGCCAAAAGCCAACAGCACTGACAGCTCCTTCCTGGGAGCTCTCTAATCCCCCTGCCCACGTCAGACCCTAATGCTGCTCTCAGATCCTGGCTCAGCCAGCCCTGAGCACGGCCCCCTGTGCCTGTGTGGAGAGCAGGGCTGGATTCTGGGATGGAGAAGGGCAGGACTCGGGCTGGGCTCCTCTCAGTGCCCCCCTTTGCATCTGGAGCAGCACAGGGAGGAGATCCAGCAGGAAAATCTGCTCTGGGGACAGGAAAGGAGCAGCCAAGGGGGACGAGCAGGATCCACAGGATCTCTGGTTAAAATGAATTCCCTGCTTATGGCTGGATCCCACATCCTCCACAGCTTCTTCTTCCATCCCAACTCTTCCCACTGCTCCTCTTTCCAGGCCCTGGTTGGAATCCCAGCAGGAGCTGGAGTGTTCCACTCCCCTCACCTCCCACAGTTGGTGCTGTTGAAGCCTGGCTGGGCAGGAGCTGCCCTGCCCTGTCACTGACATCTTTTGTGAAAAATCCTTTCTTGAGATTTTTCCTGCTGGAGCTGAGAAGCTCAGTAACAAATGTAAACAATTATTATCTGCTGCTGTGGAATGCAACAGGTCCACCTGTGATGGGTCTTCTGTAGATGTTTGGATTTACTGACCACTGATGGTGGAGCTGCTACTGCTCTCTGCTGAGGGACAGACCTTTGTTATTATTCTTTGTGCTCTATTCTTAGCATAGCCAGCTTCTGAAGAAGCTCATTTCCTTTCCTATTTCTATGTAGTATAGTTATAATGTTTTATATATATATCATAATATAATAAATCAAGCCTTCTGATCATGGAACCAAGATCCTTACTCTGCCATCCTCTAAAAACCCCTGTGCCCACGGTCACACTGCCCCTCCTGGGGCACTGCCCTGCCCCTCCCGGGGCACAGCCCTGCAGGCACAGCCCTGCCTGGAGCTCATCAATATTTCAGATCAGCCAGGAAGCCCTGGCAGCTCCCAGGGCCCCAGGATCAATGGCAAACAAAGGGCTGAGGGAGGAGGCTGCTCCAGCGCGGCACCTCCCCAGCTCCTCTCCTCCAAAAGCAGCTCCAGGGCACAGGGTTGTTCTCAGCAGAGCATTTCCCAGCATTTTCAGGGCCTGGTGCTGCCACAGTGCCCTCCTCTTGCTCTCCATATCCCTCTGTTCAATACCAACCACTTAGGAACAAAAGCATCTGAGGCTCCAAGTGTGGGGTCAGCGGTTCCTGCATCCCCACCCGGAGCAGATGCTCCTGAGGAGCAGGAAAACCTTAATGCACTTAGCTGGCTTGACACTGCATGGCAGCAGGAGATCTTGTTTCCTTCAGCTGGGAATGGAACAGATCACAGATTATCCACAGCCCTTTTGCAGTGCTGCCACGTTCCTGGGCTCCCTGCAAGATAGCCAGCCCTAGAGTCCAACATTTCCATGAATATTCAGAGGTCTCCTCTTTGTAGCCATCCTGGTTGTCTTGTATTGTTGTTATTATTATTCAGATAATTCCAGAGAAGGGATGGGAAAAATGCCAGAGTGATAAATGAAAATAAAATTTTGAAAAAGAGAGTAATTACACAAAATGGCTAAAATCAGGAATGAAACACCTTGCCTGACCTCCAGACATTTTCACAGAAATCACAGAATGGTTTGGGTTGGAAGTGAGTTAAAGATCATTCCTGCCATGGGGACACCTTCCACTATCCCAGGTTGTTCCAAACCTGTTCAACCTGACCCTGGACACTCCCAGGGATGGGGAGGTGTCACACTATCTCCTTTGCCTTATCAATAAGACAGAGATAAATTTCTATGCTACCCTTCCAGACAGGTTTTCTCCTCAGAAAAGTCCTGCAGGAGGATCAGAGCATTCCCAGAGAGAAGCATTTATTGGGAATATCAGCAAATTAAGACCTTGCAAGCAACAATGAGAAGAGGAAATTTGCTGGTTAGGACCATTCTGGGCTAACCATTAGGCACTGGCAGTTTTCCCCACATCACTCTCAATTCCACCTCCTGTGGACAGAAGGGCACAGAGTGGATTTTTCCCTGCTGCATCCATCAAACGGTGTCCAGGAGGATGCTCCCACTCCCACCCTGGCTACGGAGATAAATCCTGCCAGCAGTGAATCCATCTGCTCTGCCTCCCCAGCCAGAGCCAGCAGCAATGGATACCAGCATCTCCTCCATCCCTGAGGGAGATCTATTAGCTGGTTACGTAAGGAGGCAGCAGCATGGAGCTTCCAAGGACTCCAAAGCCCTTCCCCTTAATACCACCAGAGATTAGAGCAAATCGAAGGAGAGTGGAAAGCAGGAGAGGGGCTGTGGGCGAGGCTGTGCTCACAGCAAAATGCTGCAGCCTCTCCTCTTAATGCACTCTAAATCCCATCTGATTTCCAACTCGGCTGCTAGGAAAAAAAAAAGGAGGAAAAAAAAGGAAAAAAAATAGCCCAGTTTGTATTGAAATGATGTCAATGCTGGGAGAGTGAGGTGGAGTGACTCAGGGAGGGTGTGGAGAAGGGGAGTTTGAGGGGAAGCATCCAGAGGAATCCAGACTGTGAAAGCATTTTGGAAGCAGAGCAGAAGGAGCCAGGGGTGAGGATCTGCTTTTCCAAATCTGATTAGTTGCTGCTTTTGAGCATCCAGGGTCAGATCGTGCCTCTGATAAACACACAGCACTTATCGCCCTCACGCCAGGCACAACAAACACAATCCTGCTCTTCCCTCGGTGCCAGATGCGTTCCCAGCTCTGGGGACAGGGATTTCCCTTCATTCCTGCTCCCTCTTCAGGCTGGCTGACTCCACAGCAAGGGAACCAAACCAGCTCCGAGTGAAATCCCTCTCCCCTCCTCTGCTGCAAACTGAGCATCGTGGTTCACACGGAGCGCGATGAGGATCCTGATGGAAGGCAGCTCTCACCTGAGCAGGTGACAAAGTGACAGTTCTGCCACCCAGCCACACGTGCTTGGCCCATCTTTGACAATTCCTGTCCAAACAGCCTCACCCTCGAGGTGAGGTTTTGTTGCAACTTCACCCTTTGTGCCCTTTTCCGGCTGATTTTGACACACCTCCTTCCACCTAACCCAAACAACCTGTGGGTTTTTTCTGGGGTAATTCCATAACAACCAGTCTGAGCTTGGAAATGATCCCAGAGTCAGGCTGGAAAAGACCTCTGGGATCACTGAATCCAACCTATGACCCAACACCAAAGCATTCAGTGCCACTCCAGGTGTTCCTTAAACACCTCCAGGCTCAGGCAGAAGCACAGGACAACTGAAGGCAGTGGATGAGCCCCAACGAGGCAGATTTTCATATTCCATTCATCTCTTGACTGGATTTTATAGATTTACAGTTTTATTTCTAGTTTGAAGAGCTGCAAAAGTCACCAGACTTGGCAGAAGGCATAGAAGAGGTGAGAAATGCTACAGAGAATCCCTGGAATCAAGAGATCGACTGTGGTGGGAAGATGGAAAATGAAGAAGGAGGAAAACAACCTGAGGCTGACTCAGGAACAGCCATGAGGTACAGAAAAAAAGCCTTGAGAAGGGCAGGAAATAAATAATAAAATGTAGGTTTAAGAGTTCTGGAGATGAGTTTATTATGGCTAACCAACTAATTGTGTTAATTGATCAAGGCTGGTCCTTCCTGTGCTGGGCACAGACACACACCACAGATGAGTTTTCCCAAAAAAACCCCAAGGATGTAGAGCCAGCTGGCAAAGGAGGGAAAGATCAGAACCACCAGCACCACAGGAGCAAATAAGGAGTTAATATTCCCATTCCACCCTGAGATTAAAACTCACAACTGATCAGTGACCCCCTGAGTGAGGGAGGAGTATTTTACCACCCAAACTGTGCCATTTCTATAAAAAGAGAGGAAAAGGCTGTTTTTAAGAGCCTAAATAAAAAAAGCCACAACCAAATCTTTGCAGAGGCCTTACCATTGGCATCCTGGACTCCTGTGAGTGCTCCCACTGCTGCTGCAGTTTCCCCAGACAGGACAATCTGTCCCCCTCCCTGAAGGGTGGCCTCGGCCAGCGTGGCTACGGCGTGGGCAGCGGCTTCACTGCAGGGGGAGACAAGGGTCAGGAACAGCAGAGAAACAAATGAAATAAAATAAAACTCCATTTTAAACAGCAAACCCACGCCAGGAGAGCAGCCCAGAGCACAGGGATTCCCATCTGGCCTGGGGAAGTGATGCACAGCAGGAAATGAGCACTGCAGGAGGAAGGGATGGGAAGAAGCTGCCTCTGGTGGATTTTCTCAGGTCTCAGATAGCTCTGTGTTCTCCCTTTCTCCTGGGACTTGGATAAAACTCTGGGACAATTCCACGTGGCTCCTTCCTGACTCTGCATTCAGGTCTCAGACTTTAGGCACTGGCCCATCCTGGGGCTCTGCAGATTTCAGAGCTGTCCCTGGTTCTGCCCCTTCACCTCGCCCTGCTGCCATGAGCAGCAGCACCAGCTCTGGCTTCAGCTCCTCCCCAGCCAAGTGGCTCAGTAATCTTTTTAATGAGAATTATTTTCAGCAGAATGCTGATAAATTTCTTGACATGATGAAGAAATTCTTCGATTTCTTCATTTGATGAAGCCAGGCCCAAAAGCCCTGCAAAGGAGCTTCAGAACAGGGATGGGCCAAAGAAAGAAGGAAAAGAAGCTGGGACTGTCTCCACCAAGGCTGAGCTGCTGAGATTCTACAGCTGAGAGGGTGTAAAAGGAACTTAAACCCACCCAGATCCAGGGCAGGGACACCTTCCTTAACCCAGGTGAGCCCCACTCAGCCTTATTTGTGCCTTTG
Source organism: Geothlypis trichas (assembly GCA_009764595.1). Lineage (NCBI taxonomy): Eukaryota > Metazoa > Chordata > Aves > Passeriformes > Parulidae > Geothlypis > Geothlypis trichas. The sequence goes on along the minus strand of CM019904.1, from coordinate 73,903,552 downwards.
AAAGATTTCCTGCAGCTCTCAGGAGATAAAACTGGCTCTTGAAAACCCCAAAGCAGCTGCAAAGTGCTTCAAGGTTGTTGGATAAAGCCTTTTTTGACCCAGAG
>CM019904.1:73890948-73898448 GCA_009764595.1 Geothlypis trichas | reverse complement strand
GATTGATCTCATGTGGTTGTTTTAATTAATGGCCAGTCACAGTCAGCTGGCTCAGACTCTCTGAGAGACACAAACCTTTGTTATCATTCTTTGCTATTCTATTCTTAGCCAGCCTTCTGATGAAATCCTTTCTTCTATTCTTTTAGTGTAGTTTTACTATAATATATATCATAAAATAATAAATCAGCCTTCTGAAACATGGAGTCAGATCTTTGTCCCTTCCCTCATCCTCAGATCCCTGTGAACACCATCACAGCCTGGGAGGGTGAAAGGTGTCCCTGCCATGGCAGTGACAGGATCTCTAAGGTCCATTCCAACCCCCTCAAATTCCATGATTCTGTGACTGACTGTAATTGCAGAGCTCACAGAAAACACAGAGCTGTCCCCAAGGGGAGGAAATCCCAAGCTGGAGCCACACTAACCCATGGAGCCAAGTCATTAATCCAGACTGGAACCAAGTTTTGCACATCCCTGGTGCTGTCCCTGTGTCCAGGAAGGCCCCAGCAGTCTCCCAGCCCCAGGAAGAGCAGCTGTGGGAGTATGGTGGGGTAAATTCCCTTCTCCCACTGGCTCAGGATTCCCTGCACACCCTCCTTGCTCCCCATTCCCTGGGTCTCACCTCCAGGCACCCTGGCAAACAGGAGCTCCTCCTCAATACCCCTTTGGAAATGATCTTTTCCCCACTGAACAGCTGGGAAAGGACAAAGGCAGGGAGATGGGCAGCTTTGTCTCTGAGCAGAATTAAATATAAATGCCAGGAAGTCGAGGGGATCTCAGGTGTCCAGCAGCTGAAAGAACACCAGTCAAAGGGAGATTGTATGGACAGGTGAGCAAAGAGAACCAGCCTGGCAAGTCTGCTGGGCCTTGGTGGGGAGCAGAAAACTCTGACAGCCACTGAAAAGCTTCATTTGGGACAAAAACCCTACTCACACACTCAGTTTTTATCTGCATGATGTCTGAGACTTCACAAAAATGTGATGCTCAAAGGGACAAAGTGCTGGGCATGGTCAGGAACCACCATCAGTGGTGGAGTGGAGGCACAGGGAAACTGAGATTCAAATCTCACTCCCACAAGGAGTTTGTGGGAAGTTTCAAGAGAAAACCTAATTTTTTTTATTTCCTGAGCAGCCAGAATCTGCCTTCCCACACAGGGAACACAGGGAAAACAGGAACAGCACTGAGCTAAGAGCAGTGTGAGAGGAATCCTTACTCCATGAGGACAAATGTGCATTTGGTGTTTGTAATAAATGGAATACACTTCAGTGTCAGATGAAGACCTGGGGCACAGAAATACCTGATCTAAATCTATATATATATAATATATATTTTATATATATATAAAAAATATATATATTTTTATATATAATATAACATATATATATGCATTTGTTTGTAATAAATATAATATACTTAAAGTGTCAGATGAAGGCCTGGGGCACAGAAATACCTGATCTAGATATAGATATATAGATATATATATATATATATATACATATTTAATATTTACGTATATATATATATATTTGGTGTCTGTAATAAATATAATACACTTCAGGTGTCAGGTGAAGATTTGGGACACAGATATACCTGATCTACATATAGATATGTATTTATAAAGATATAGATATAAATATATTCTATATATATAGAGAGAGAGAAATAGATATAGATACAGATATATGTATAGATAGATATATAATATATATTATATATATTATAATATATATTATATTATAATATAGATAATATAATATATATATAATATAATATTTTATATTTATCTTTAATATCTGAAATGTAGCTGATTAAACTACATTTCATACCATTAAAGGAAGGCAGTTCCACCACCTCTTCTCCCATTGCCACCACTGGATTTGTCCTAAGCAGGTTCACTAAACTTGGGTCAAACCCCTGAATTTTTTTGACCACATCACAGAAATCCTTACACTACACACCAAGGGGAGGGAGTTGGGAAGAGAGATGATGAGGATGGATCTTTGTTGTGGAGTAAGACGTGATAAAACCAAAATTCCTGAAGGACAAGTTTGGCTCCTGAGCTTCCCTAAACCACCTCATGGTGTTGGAACCCAGGAAATTCCTCTGGAGGGCTCAAGCTCCTGCCTGGGGGGCTCAGAGACCTTGGCACAGAGCCCAGGACCCCCCTGTGCCTCTGATCTTGACCCATGGAAAAAAATTACCAACCTTATATGAGGAGTTACAAGCCACGAAAGTTTAAGTAGATTGATAATGAATTTATCCCAGGGTGAAAAAATAGATTTTTGAGGTTTTTAGAGTGGGGGCTTGGGATGCCAAGATGGAGGAATTTGGGTGTGCCTTGTCCTTTTCCTTCTTCTCCCTAGCCTCCATCTTCTGGGTGATGGTGTCACTTTTGGATTGGTTTAGAGTAGAAGCTCACTGTCTAACATGGGTGATGGGTATTGGGAAGTTATGGTAAATATTGTACACGTAGTTTTTAGTATAAAAAGATAACACTGCCTCTGAGGGCAGTCAGTGTACCTCTGTCTGACCTGCTGGACATGATAGTGGAACCCTGGAAAATGTTAAAGATAGAACTCTAAAATGTTGGGCTTTGTGTTTTCTCAGATCACTGCACCTGCGTAAGCAGTATGATAAATGATAGAATTGTTAGATGTGATGATTGTTTAGTAATTCAGTATAATTATTATATAACCATAAGAAGAATCATGAGAAAGTATGTTGGGAATTTAACGGGGGCTATGTTTAGCTGAAATCTATGTATACAATAGAACAATGTCAGTTTAATAATTAACATGAAAGTTATGTAACGATGGAGTATAAAACACGTTCACCTCGAATGTATGGTCAGAATCAGATTTGGGTGGTAATACCCCAATTCCCAGAGCTCTTAATAAAAAGCACCACATACAATCACTACGTGATTTTTGTTTTTTTGAACGCTAACAGACATACCTCAGCAGGCCAGATAAAGAATTTTATAGATAAGAAATAATAAAGAACATTGAGAATGAGAACTGCAGAGTTCTGACTCCTTCGAGCGCCAGGCTGGGAACAGAGACTTTCTAACACACCTTGGGGTCACTCTGAGCAGCTAAACCCAGAGAGTGGTGGTTTAAATGGTGCTGGAGATGGAGAAACCGGGGGCTGCTCTCACCTGGATGAGGGACACGGTGCCATCGGGGTTGCTGAAGGTTTGCACCACGGTCTGGGAGGGCACCAGGTGGGCGATGCTGTGCGTGGTCGTGGTCTGTGGCGTCTGCTGGTCCTCGAAGGCGTAGAGCAGGTCCTCACGCCCGTGCTGCTTGTAGCAGTTCTTGACGATGGTGCGCAGGGCCTGGGTCCAGGACACCTGCCAGCAGCAGGGACAGGGGACAGTCAGCCCAGGGAGGGGTTCTGAGCAGGCTCAGCGCTGGGGTTTGCACTGTGCTTTGCTGGGTGGTTTGTAATGATTCACGAGCAATGCCAATATTTAATCTCCCTCTGCTCATCCCCTCCTTTTCCTAAGGAATCACCCTGGACAGCCTCCTGATCCAGTGAAGATGTCCCTGCTCAGTGCAGGGGTTGGATGAGAACACCTTTAAAAGGGCCCTTGCAACTCAAACCATTCTGTGACTCCAAGCAGAAAACCACGGTGATTTGGGAAAGCACCAAAATGCTGCCACAGCACCAGTTCACGAGCAACACCAATATTTAATCTTGCTCATCCACTCCTTTGCCTAAGGAATCACCCTGGAGAGCCTCCTGATCCAGTGAACATATCCCTGCTCAGTGCAGGGGTTGGATGAGAACACCTTTAAAAGGGCTCTTGCAACCCAAACCATTCTGGGACTCCAAACAGAAAACCACGGTGATTTGGGAAAGCACCAAAATGCTGCCACAGCACCAAAATGCTGCCACAGCACCATTTCCAACTTCCCTAACCAGCCTGCACAGGTCCTGCTGCCTCCCCACCACAACGGCTTCCTTTGATTATCTCTGTGACAGGTTGGTAGAACCTTTTACTTTTTCACCCACTTCTCCCATTTTCCCTGGCTCCACTGCACATCCACAACTCCTTCCTTTAAGCACCAATCTCCCTGCTGCTCTGAACAGGCCAGCATCCCTTCCCTCCTTGACACAGACCTTTTCTTCTGTCCCTCAAGGCAAAATCCACTCCCCAACCCCATCCTGCAGCCCCCGAGCTCCGTTGGGGGCAGCCAGGGAGACACCCACGCGCTGCTTCTGCTCCTCCGTGCGGACGTCGCTGCGGACGTTGGCCCAGGGGATGTCCTCGGGCCACCAGATGGGTTTGCAGCTCTCCTTGCCCCAGCCGGGCTTCCCACGGCCCGTGGAATATTTCAGCATCTCGGGGATGAACGCTCGCAGCTGGGCCTGGAACGAAGGAAAGGGCGAGAGGTGTTTAGGAGTTCACATCTCGGGGATGAACGCTCGCAGCTGGGCCTGCAACGAAGGAAAGGTTGAGAGGTGTTTAGGAGTTCACATCTCGGGGATGAACGCTCGCAGCTGGGCCTGGAGCAAAGGAAAGGACGAGAGGTGTTTAGGAGTTCACATCCCGGGGATGAACGCTCGCAGCTGGGCCTGGAGCAAAGGAAAGGGCGAGAGGTGTTTAGGAGTTCACATCCCAGGTGGAAAAGGCAGTTCACTCCCTTGATATATTTACATTATTTATTATATATATCTTTATATATATATTTACATGATTTATTATATATATTATTATATATACATTTATATTATTATATTATTATATTATTATATTTTATATATTAATTTATATATTAATATTGTTATATTATATTTATCTGCCCAATAATTTATTCAAATTACTGAATAAATAATTATTTTATATTATTATTAATATATTAAATATAAATTTAATAGATTATTTATTTATTTATATTTACATATTTATATTTATTTATTTATTTATTTATATTTTATATATATAAATTTATTTATATTTATATATATTTTATTTATATATATTGATATATTATTTATATTTATTTTTATTTATTTTATTTATTTATATTTATTTTATATATTTATTTATATTTATTATATATTTATTATATATTTATTTATATTTATTCTATATTTATATTTATTTTATATCTATATTTATATATTTATATTTACTACATTAATAACAATAAAAAAATAATTTTATATATATTATTTATATGTAAATAGATATTTAATATATTTTAATATTTATATTTTAAAATATAGAAATATTTAATATAGAAATATTAAATATATTTAATATATTTAATATTTATATATTATTATATAATAATAATTATTATTACCAGGCAGATAAACCTGGTAGCAGCAGAGTTTATTGTTTTAAATTTATTATATATTTATTTATATTTATTTTATATTTATATTTATTCTATATTTATATTTATTTTATATTTATATTTATATATTTATATTTACTATATTAATAACAACATAAAATTATTTTTATATATATTATTTATATATAAATATATATTTAATATATTTTAATATTTATATATTAAAATATAGAAATCTTTTAATATATAAATATTGAATATATTAAATATATTTAATATTTATATATTATTATATAATAATAATTATTATTACCAGGCAGATAAACCTGGTAGCAGCAGAGTTTTTTGGAGTTGCTGTTGGTTTTTGGTTTTGTTTTTTGTTTTTGTTAAGGTTGGGATTGAAGCATTAGAGATGGTATTTTGTGTTTAGGTTGAAATGTTTGTTACTTTTAAATCTATATTATAAATATGTATAAATTCTATAAAATTATATAAATAATTTGATAAATTAAATAATTAAACAAATAGTATATAAATATTAAAATAAATAAATAATATAAACACTTATAAATATTAAATATTATAAATGTATATAATATATAGCAATTTATACATTTCTAGTATATTTATTTATAATATATATTATTTATAATATATTATTTCTAATTATAATAGTCTATTAATAAGTTACAAAATGGTTAACTATTTTTTGTATAAGGTTTTTTAAGGTTAAACTATTTAATTAAGAAATTATACTTAAATTATTTTTATTTTTAATTTAATACTTAATTGATTTAATAATTACTTGAACTGCAATGTGGATTTCTTTTGTTTAATTATAAAAAACTATTTAAAGTTATGAAGAACAAGGAAGAAGAAGGATTAGTTTTTGTTTTAAAGCTTCTATTTTGTTTTTTATATATATATATATAATAATTTAAATAATATATATTATGTGTAAATTATATATTATTTAATTATTATATATAAAATTATATATAATACATATAATATTTAAATACTATATATTATATGTAAAATTATATATATTATTTAATTATTTAATTATTATTATATATTATATATATAGTATATATATTATATTATATATTATATATTATATATTACATTATATATTATAAATTATATTATGTATTATATATTATATAATAATTATATATATTATATAATATATAATATAATATAGTATTATATATTATATAATATTATATTATAATGCAATATTATAAATATAAATATATATAATATAAATATAATATATTATGATATAAATTATTCTTATTAAATATTATTATATAGATTATTATTATAATATAAATATATAATATAAATATATATAATATAATATATATAATATATAATACAAATATATTTTATATAATATAATATTATAAACTCTAAACTCTAAGGTTTTTCACTTTGTGATATTACACACTTTTAATTAACAACGCGCTTGTAATTTGAGTGTTATTAACAATTCTGGTTTATGGTTTTAAGTGAAATGCAGGATTTTTTTGGTACAGAAATTTCAGAATTTCCAGCACCAGGACTGGAGCAGGAACAGCTCAAAGCTGCTCCCTGCCCTGCCCTCAGCAGAGCTCCTGTTTCCAGCTGCCCCAATTCCCCCATGGCAGGGCTGCAGCCACTGCAGGTCCTTGTTAGGAGGGTTTGTCTTTAATCCTCAGGGAGACAATCAGCAGCTCTGCCAGCACACAGGACCTGGCTAATTAGTGCCCTAACGAGGGCAGGCTGTGCCACAGGTGATGTCCCCAAATCCCTGGGGCACAGGGGAGCATTCACCTGCAGGAGCCAAGGTGCAGGAAACATCCAAAAATCAAACCTCTGCTGGAAAATCCCAGTTTGTGGGTTTATTTTTTCCCTCAGGTAACCCCCAGGATGGAGGATTTGGGAGAAATTGTGAGAAATGTTTCTTTGCCACCCCTTCACACAAGCTCAGTGTTTTTATTTTTAACATCAAATTCAAGAATTAATGGTACTGAGCTGTCCCAATCCCAAATGCCCAAAGCACAGCCAGCTGTATTCCCACTGCTCTGCAGAGCTGGAAACGCCAAGGAAAATGGTTCTAGAACAGAGCAAAAGCTGTGGCTGGAATTTTCTACACATCCCCACAGCTCAGCCTCGGGATTTCTGGGAAAAGCAAAGTCGAGGCCAT
>CM019904.1:73834805-73890448 GCA_009764595.1 Geothlypis trichas | reverse complement strand
AGCAGGGATGGAGAGGAGACCCAAGGGGGTCTCAGGCTCCAGCTGGAATTTGTCTGGAGCAATTTTGGGATTGGGATTTATCCATGAGCTCTGTCCCAGAGCAAGGACAATCTGGAGCAATCCCGGGAAGCTCCAGCAGGGAGCTCTGTCAGGGTCAGGGATATTGTAGCTAAAATTCCCTTTTTTCCTTCTCTGATCCCGGCAGGAAAAGGGAATTCCGGGCTGGAATCCATAGGAAAATTCCCAATTCCTCGAGCGTTGCCCCTGGGCCTTCCCAAGCCAATCTCTTCCTGTGAGAGATCCTGCAGCACATCCAGAGCTCCCTCCTTCCCTGAACTCCTCCTGGAACGGATCCCTCTGGGTTTCTCCAAGGAAAATCCCCTTTTCCCCACGATTCCCACCTCAAGGAAAAGGTGACAAAGCCCAGTTTGACGGGAACACGGGGACACTTCCACTCTTCCCACTCGCAGGCTCCCTCAGGACCTGGAGCTCATCCCGTGGAGCTCCAGGCAGCCCCACTGCTCTTCCCAAATTCCCAAAAAAACCCGTTTCCTTGGGATGAGGGTGATGGGTGAAGCTGGGATGGGAGAAGCCAGCGGAGCGGTGACGCGGGGACACGGTGACACCGGGACAGGACACGTGCTGGGACCCTGTCTCCTTGTAGGCATCAAACCCTTCCCAGATCCAGCAGCACCTCGGGATCATCTGGGATCAAAGGCTGGAAGGGTCCTCTCAGTGCAGCCCCCCAGAATTCCCGGTTTTCCACAGCTCAGCCTCCCCGAGGACCTCAAAGGTCCCCAGCCTCTGAGAACCTGGGGGAATTCCACGGAAACCCAGAGGGGAGGGGATCCAGGGGATCCCACTGAGCCTGGGGACCCCCGCAGCAGCCTCTTCCCACGGGAAGTGGAATCCATGGAGCCCGGTGGAGAACACAGGGGTTGTGGCCATGGGCAGCGTGGCCACCTCCATCCCAGTCCTGGTCACCTCCATCCCAATCCTGGTCACCTCATTACCAATCCTGAACACCTCCATCCCAATCCTGGTCACCTCATTACCAATCCTGGAATCTCCATCCTAATCTTGGAATCACCATCCCAGTCCTGGACACCTCATTCCCAATACTGGTCATCTCCATCCAATCCTGGAATCTCCAGCCCAATCCTGGAATCACCATCCCAGTCCTGGTCATCTCCATCCCAATCCTGGTCACCTCATTCCTAATCCTGGAATCTCCATCCCAATCTTGGAATCTCCATCCCAATCCTGGTCACCTCATTCCTAATCCTGGTCATCGCCATCCTAATCCTGGTCATCTCATTACCAATTCTGGAATCTCCATTCCAGTCCTGGTCACCTCATTCTCAATATTGGCCATCTCCATCCCAGTCTGGCTGAATCTCCAGCTCAATCCTGGAATCACTATCCCAGTCCTGGTCACCTCTATCCCAGTTCTGGCCACCTCATTCCCAATCCTGAAATCACTATCCCAGTCCTGGTCATCTCCATCCCAATCCTGGAATCTCCATCCCAATCTTGGAATCACCATCCCAGTCCTGGTCACCTCATTACCAATCCTGGAATCTCCAGCCCAATCTTGGAATCACCATCCCAGTCCTGGTTATCTCCATCCCAACCCTGGTCACCTCATTCCTAATCCTCGTCATCGCCATCCCAATCCTGGTCACCTCATTACCAATCCTGGAATCACCATCCCAGTCCTGGTCACCTCCATCCAATCCTGGTCATCTCCATCCCAGTCCTGGAACCTCCATCCCAATCAATCCTGGCCACTTCATTCCCAAACTTTGCTGCTTCCTTCCCAGTCCTGGTGACCTCCACAATCCTGGTGACCTCCCCTCCAGATCTGTGGGGAGGGTGGCACCTCCTTCCCAATCCTGGTCACCTCCTTCCCAAACTTGGTCACCTCCTTCCCAATCCTGGTCACCTTCTTCACAAACTTGACCGTCTCCTTCTCAATCCCAGCCACTCCTTCCCCAACTTGGCCATCTCCTCCTCAATCCTGGTCATCTCCTTCCCAATCCTTGTCACCTCTTCCCAATCCTTGTCACCTCCTCCTCAATCCCGGCCACCTCCTCTCCAAAAGTGGCCACCTTGTCCCCACCCCTCCCTGCCACACAAATCCCCTCAATTCCCACTCTCTCTCACTCAATGATCCCAATCCCCCTTTTCCTTCCCTCCCCACAGCCAATTCCCTCAATTTCCATCCCAAATCCCTGCTTCCCATGGGAATTTCCCCGGGAAAAGCCCCCAAGCCTACAAGGAAACAGGGGCGGGGGTGTTTTTCCAAGCTTTTGCTGGGATGTGACACCACTCCCGGGACACGGAATTCATTCAGGATCGGAGAAAAAGAGGCAGCTTTACCCTAAAAGGAACTAAAACCCCGAAGGGCTCAAGTTTCTTCTCCTTCTCCCTCAGATCTGTGGGAATACAAAGGAATTCATGGAATTGCAGAGCAGCACCGGAAGCGCTCCCTTTGGAAGCTCGAATTCTGCTTCCCAGGAGCCTCTTTGGGGTTAAAGAGAAACAAAGGCACGAGAAAAGTCACAAAAAAAAACCAAAAAAACCCTTGGAAAACTTTCCCTCGGATCCAGAGCTCCAAACTGGAACACTTGGGATGCTCCTGGGAGTCACTGGAAACCAGGATCCTTTGGCAAAGCCCTGCCTCACCTGGAGCTCCAACCTGGGATATTTGGGATGCTCCTGGGAGTCCCCAGGGGCCAGAACTCCTTGAAAAGCTCTCCCGAGTCTGGATCCAGAGCCCCAAACTAGGACATTTGGGATGTTCCTGGAAGTTCTGAGGAGTCAGAAGCCCTTGGAAAATCTTCCCTGAGCTTGGATATGGAGCCCCAAACTGGGACACTTGGGATGCTCCTAGAAATGACTGGAAACCAGGATCCTTTGGCAAAGCCCTGCCTCACCTGGAGCCCCAAACTGGAATATTTGGGATGCTCCTGGAAGTCCTTAGGAGCCAGAATCTCACTGAATCTGGGTCCAGAGCCCCAAAATGGGAAATCTGGGATGTTCCTGGGAGTCCCCAGAACCCCTTGGAAAAGCTCCCTCGAGTCTGGATCCAGAGCCCCAAAATGGGACATTTGGGATGTTCCTGGAAATTCTGAGGAGCTGTTGGAAAAGCTCCATTGAGCTGGGATCCAGAGTTCCAAACTGGGACATTTGGGATGTTCCTGGGAGTCCCCAGAATCCTTTGGAAAAGCTCCCTCGAGTCTGGATCCAGAGCCCCAAAATGGGACATTTGGGATGTTCCTGGAAATTCTGAGGAGCTGTTGGAAAAGCTCCATTGAGCTGGGATCTGGAGCTCCAAACTGGGACATTTGGGAAGTTCCTGGAAGTCCCCAGGAGCCAGAGCCCATTGGCAAAGCTCTCCTGAGCTTGAGCTTGGATCTGGAGCCCCAAACTCAACATCTGGGATTTTCCTGGGGAATCACTGGGAGTCCTTGGCAAGGCTTCCCTGAGCTCGGATCCAGAGCCCCAAACCAGGACCAATGGGACGTTTCTGGAAGTCCCCAGGAGCCAGGTCCCTTTGGAAAAGCTCTCCCTGGCCCAGCTCCGGAGCCCCAAAACCTCGGAACACTTCTGGAATCTGCCTTGGAGATCTATCAATGCTGAGGAAAACTCTGGGAAAAGCTGGAAACCTGTGGCTGGGATTTAGCTGGAAAAACTAAATCCCGTTAGTATTGAAGCAAAGCTCTCACAGTTCTGGACTTGGAGCTTCCTTCCAAATTCCAGAGGAAAACACAAAGCTCTACCTGGGAATGACCTGGACAAATCCCAGCCCCTCCACATCCCAAATTCCTGGGAATTAAACCATGATTGGTTTGGAAAAGAAAGGGTTTTTGGGATGCTCCTGGTGAGTCCCAGAGGTTGGGAAGATGGATCCAATTGGGATGATGGATGGCGGGAGCCTGGCGGGGACACAGGACGGGAATGTCGCGGGGAATTTTTCGGGAGCAGTGAAAGCGGAGCCGGAGTTGGCTCCGGGCATGGAACGTGGCTCCCGAAATGCTGGGAATGGCCGTGTCCCCAATGACACACACACACCTGTCACGGTCACCGTCAGCTTTATTGGGGACACGGATGTCACACGCGGAACGCGCTCGGCCCCGCGCGGCTCCCGGTACATCCCACAGCTCAGCGGGGTTTTCCCAGGATCCCGGGATTTTCCAGGATCCTGCCACCGCTCCAGGAATCCCAGATGGGAATCCCAGCCGGGGCAGGGAACAAGAGAGGGTCACCTCGAGGTGGAGTTGGGTTTCTGGGAAAATTTCTTCCCGGTGGAGTTGGGTTTTTGGGAAAATTCCTTCCCGAGAAGCTGGTGGAGCGCTGGAATGGGATGCCCAGGGAAGGGGTGGAAGCCCCATTCCCAGCGGGATTAAAAGCCGTGTGGATGTGGCACTTGGGGACACGGGGCAGCGCTGGGAATGGCTGGGCTCGGTGGGATCAGAGGGATTTTCCAGCCTCAACAATTCCAGGGTTTTGGGTTAAACGCGAGGAAGCTGCTCTTGGACACGGCCACCACGGATGAAGGGAAGTTGTCCCCTTGCTCCGTTGCCATTGTCACCGTCCCCGGTGTCCCTGGTCCCGGGATTGTCACCGTCAGTGGCCTGAACTGTGACCTGACGTTGCCACTGTCAGAATTCCTTGGGCTCTTTCCCAGTCCCTCGGCTCAAAGGTCCTTCCGTGGACGCCCGGCTTGGGAGGAGACAGAGCCGGAGTTAGAGCTCGGGAAAAATCCATGGATCAGGAATTCCCAGGGTTCCCAGGGAGCATTCCCACAGGGATCGGACAGGGAAAGGCGCCGGGCACTGCTCTGGAGCAGGGAATTCCCTGAGCTTGCACGGAATTGCTGGGAATTCAGGATGAATGTGGGGAGGGAGGAATTCCAGGGTGATTCCCGACTGGCAGCTGCTCCGCCAATCCCATGGATCCAGAGCTGCTGGAAGGGCTGGGGGGGATCAGGTATGGGAACATCGGTGTCCCTGTCCCTCTGGGACTCCAGGCCACCTCAGTGTCCCCATTCCCAGATTCCAGGACACCTCATTGTCCCCTCTGGGGACTCCAGGCCACCTCCCTGTCCCCATCCCTGAGGAACTCCAGGTCACCTCAGTGTCCCTGTTCCTTGAGGAATTCCAACAGCCCTCAGTGTCCCTTTGGGATACTCCAGGTCACCTCAGTGTCCCCACTCCTTGTGGAATTCCAAGACCCCTCAGTGTCCTTTTAGGGACTTCAAGTCACCTCAGTGTCCCCATCCCTGCAGAATTCCAGGGTCCTATCCCTGTGGGTATCCAGGACAGCTCAGTGTCCCCATTTGGAATTCCAGGCCACCTCAGTGTCCCCATCCCTAAAGAATTCCAGGGTCCCATCCCTGTGGGTCTCCAGAACACCTCAGTGTCCCCATTTGGGATTCCAGGCCACCTCAGTGTCCCCATCTCTGCAGAATTCCAGGGTCCCCATCCCTGTGGGTCTCCAGACCACCTCAGTGTCCCCATTTGGGATTCCAGGACACCTCAGTGTCCCCATCTCTGCAGAATTCCAGGGTCCCATCCCTGTGGGTCTCCAGGACACCTCAGTGTCCCCATTTGGGATTCCAGGCCACCTCAGTGTCCCCAACCCTGCAGAATTCCAGGCCACCTCTCTGTCCCCATCCCTGTGGGATTCCAGGCCACCTCTGGCTGCCAGCAGCTCTTGAGGGACATTTGGGTGACATTTCCCTTCTCTGGACAATTCCAGAGCCTGGAAAATGCATCCCAAACTGGGTCACCGCCTCTTACCTAACCGTGCTCCCATTATTCCCTGAATTCACAGCAATTCCATAAAAAACCCAGGAGAACTTGGACAATGCAGGAGAGCAGCTGCCATCATTAAAAATTCCATTCCCCACCGACTTCCCGGGAAACGTTTCAAGCCTTTGACATCCCAGAATTTGGGAGATGAAAGGTCGTGACTTTCCCAAAAGGGGAAAAACGGGGAATGTGGGACTCTGTGGGATGGCTGGAAGGGCCGGATTCCGGCGGGGAGCGAGGACAGGATGTGCAGGAAAACGGGAGGCTCCAGGGGCTGGATGAGCGGGGCACGGAGCCCTGGGAATTGCAGGGATCGCAGGGAAGGCAGGAAGAGAGGATGGAGAAGGGCTGATCCTTGAAATCGGTAAAATCCCTCCGAGGGAAAACCGGGAGATTGGATGGACACGGATGGAAGGGATGGGGACATGGAAAGGGACATTCCGATGTCATCGGGAGCTGGAGGATTCCAAGCAAGGAATCCCAAACCAGCGTGGGATCCTGGTAAAAGGGTTTGTAAAAGCCTGGAATTCCCAAAATTCCAGCGCCACTGGAGATGGGCACAGCCACAATTCCAGAGGATCCCTGAATGGCCTTGGCTCGGGATGAGGGAGGGGACATCAGGTGACACCCGGCTCCGTAGGGAATGACACCCTGGGGCAGGGAGACACCCTGGATCCACTCCCAGTATTCCCAGTTTGGATCTGCTGGGATAGGCCAGAGTGACCCCAGGAAGCTCCAGGACACTTTGTCCCCAAGGCCACCACCTGGAATGCCACTTCCTGTGCCAGTGCCACATGTTGGAAGCAGCCGTGGCCGGGATGGTTTGGCTGGAAAAGCTTTTCCCATGGGAAGGGCTGTCCCTGATCCAGAGCTCCTGGCACCTTGTTGAGCCCTGGCACCCATGGGTGACAGTAGGTGACACCAGGTGACACCCGCTTCATTGCGGGCTCTGTGGGGCCGCGCCAGAAAGGACAGGATAAAACTCAGAATTTTGGGTCACTTCCTGCTGGGATTTAATATTCCAAGCTTTTTAAGGATTTGGGCTCTGATGTGGAAGGTTTGGGATCCTTTTAGGGTCAGGGGGTGAGGCAGAACCAGGGTGGCCTTGGTGCCACCATGTCCTGTCCAGGGGGTGCCACAGGCCACCTTTGTCACTTCCTGAGTGGGACAACACCTGGAGATCCTCAGAAATGGAAAAGCCCTGGAAAAACCCACCCTTGGTGCTTGGCCAGGAGAGAACACGGAGGGGGTAACCCAGGACTCCACATTGTCACCTCAGCATTGTCACCACAGGATCATCATTGTCACCATGCCATTGTCATCACAGCAGTGTCACCTCAGCATTGTCATCATCACCACAACATTGTCATTGTCACCATAGTGCCGTCATTGTCACCATGGCATCATCATCGTCACTGCAATGTCGTCATTGTCATCACAGCATTGTCACCACAGCGTTGTCACCATGGGATCATCATTGTCACCACATCGTCATTGTCATCACAGCATTGTCACCTCAGCATTGTCATCATGGGATCATCATTGTCACCTCAGCATTGTCATCATCACCACAATATCGTCATTGTCACCACAGTGCCGTCATTGTCACCATGGCATCGTCATTGTCACTACAATGTCCTCATTGTCACCACAGCATCATCACCATGGCATTGTTGTCACCACATCATTGCCACCACAGCATTGCCATTGTCACCCCATCATCATTGTCACCCCAGCATTGTCATGGTCACCACAGCATTGTCACTGTCATGACATCATCATTCTTATCACAGCATCATCATCAGGACATTGTCATAGTCACCACAGCATCATCATTTTCACCACAGCATTGTCACCACACCATCCTCATTGTCACCACATTGTCATAGTCACCACAGCACTGTCACGGCATCATTTTCACCACAGCATCATCATCAGGACATCGTCATTGTCACCACGGCATTGTCACCACAGCATTGTCATTGTCACCACAGCATTGTCACCACAGCATCCCCATTGTCACCACAGCATTGCCATTCTCACGTCGTCATTGTCACCACGGCATCATCACTGTCACCTCACCATCACCACTGTCACCTCACCATCGCCACTGTCACCACGGGGAGGGGAGGACACGGAGCAGCGGGAAGGGCGGAGCGGGGGGAGCAGCCACAGCCACGGCGCGCCAGGAGCCCATCCCACAACTCCCGCCGACATTCCGAGCTCCCAAAGCTCCGAGGTGTCCCTCAGAGCCACATCCAGTTCCTCGGCAGCGTCACCCGCCCGTCCCCAACCCCGGCCACGCCCGGCTCTTACCGTGCGGCCACCACCGGCGACTTCTTGCCGGGATCCAGGGTGGAGCCGGCCGGTTCCTCGCCCAAGGAGCGCGTGTCCTTGTTGAGCTGCTGGAGGCGGGAGCTCAGCTCGCTGATCACAGTTGGTTTGTCCTCTTCGGCCCCGTGGCCGGGCCTGCTCTCCATGGGGTCCCCCCATAGCTTGGACCTTCTCTGAAAGAGGTAGCGTGGCCGGGCCGCGCTGGTGGCCGCCAGCGTGGCCGCGTGGTGCTGGGAGATGAGCTCGCTGTCCGAAGACTGCTTCAAAAGTGGGTCCCTGAAAGTAACCGGCCCCTTGCTGAGCTGGGACTTGAGTTTGGGCTTTGGAGGCACTGGTGGCTTCTCGAGTAGAAAAGTTTGGCCGTCGGCGAAGGACGTGTAGGTGTCGGTGGGCTCGCCGCTCTCCGAGGACAGCGTGGACATGCTGGAGACCGTGGAGATGGTGCTCGTGGTCTCCAGGTGGTGGTCGCTGGAGCTCCTGGTGTCCACCTCTTCCACTCCCGAGTCCGCCGCCGACTCCGGGGCCGCGGGGGCTTCCGAGGGCTTCCCTGAGGGTGTCGCGCCGGGGGGAGAAGGTGCTACTGCTGCCGCTGGCAGGGACGGCGTGCCGGGCGCGGCCAGGTGGCTCACGGGGGTGCCGGGGGTGGTCACCAGCACCCCGTTGGCGAATTCGTCCGGGGGCGGCACCAGCCCGATCTTGGCCAGCTCCTCGCGGGTCTCCTCGTCGCTGGAGGACAGCTGGGCGGGCGGGAGGGTCACCGTGTAGGGCTCCACCTCCTCCTCCGAGCTGCCCTGGCCCAGCGCCTTCTCTGAGGCCGGGCTGGCCGGCGGCTTCCCCACGGGGCTGGGCTGGGGCTCGGGCTTGGGGGACTCGGCCGGCTCGGCGCAGACCTCGGGCACGGCCGGGCTCTCCTCCTTGATCTCCAGGCCTATCTCAGTCTTGACCATTACTGGTGGCGTGGACCATGATGAGGCCGGCGGTCTTCTGCTGCGACGTGTCCACGATGCTGATGATCATGGACTTCTTGTCCTCGGGTTTCTTCTCCTCCTTGCCCGGCGTCTCCGCTCGCACCTCGGGCTCCTTCCGCAGGGTGGTCGGAGTCCCCCAGGGGCTCTTGGTGGGGGTCAGAGCGCCGGCGTCGGCCGCCATCACCGCCTTCCCTCCGGGGGAGTAGGCGGGGGACACCAAGCTCTCCAGGTCCCCCCTGTCCGGTTCTTTGGTTTGGATGTCCACAAACAGGGGCGCGGCTCTGTCCGAGTCGGGGCTGTGGATCGGGGTGGGCGACCGGGATGGGACTTGAGTGGACAGCGCCCGTTCCCTTGCGGCCAGCGCCAGCGCCAGGGGCGAGTTGGGATCCAGGGGCTTTCCCGTCAGGGGGTGGATGAAGGTCGAGGAGGAGCTGCTGATTAATGGCTTTAAAGCTGACACGGGGGACGGCAGGAGGACATCCCGGCTGCCCAGGAGCCGCTCGTCGATGGAGCGCGACTGCTGCAGCGACGGCATCTCGCTGCCGCCCGGCGCCGGCCCCTCGATGGCTCCCACCGACAGGAACACCGTGGATTTCCTCCTCTCGTCCAGCCGCCGGTCCCGGTCCTTCATGACGCCGGCGGCGATGGCGGTGGCGAAGGGGAGGCCGGCGGCTTCCACCTGAGCGATGCCGGGGTGGTGCTGGTAGTCCAGGCGGTGGGTCCGGCGCGTGGGTGACGGCTCCCGGGAGGAGTAGCCGCCGGTGATGGCCAAGGCCGCCCGCTCCTGGGCGTCCTCCACCTGGAGCTGCTTCACCAGGGGGCTCTTCTTCCTCTGCGGCTTGGTGGGGGCGAAGAGGCTCACGTTGAACTGGCCCATGTTGGCGTAGGGGTTGTCGATGACCCGGCCCTTCCTCTTGAGCTTCTCGGGGGGCGTCGCCGCCGGGCCGGGCCGCGGGATCTCGGTGGGTTCCACGGGGAGGTGGGAGGAATCCTGGAGGATTATCATGGAGCGGGCCCTCTTCTGCCGCTCGGGGTAGGGCATGGAGCCCCTGGCCTGGTCGTACATCTCGGCGGCGCTCAGCACCTGCGGCAGCCCGTGCAGCTTGGCCTCTATGCCCGGCTTAAAGCTGGACCTGATGGTGTCGTAGGCCCGGCCCGGCGGCGGAGGGGGCGAGAAGGATGGAGGGGGGCCGGTGTCGAAGTAATAGGGGGAGGGGGGCGGGGGAGGGGCGGTCTGAGGGGGAGGGGGGATCCCGTGGCCTTCCCGGACCGTGTCCGTCATGGAGGTGCTCCGCGGGAACTTCCCGTCCAGCAGGGACGCCGCCAGCTTCTCGTCTTCCCCTGGAAAACAAGGAAAACGGGGGAGTTGGGGATGAGTTTCTGGTGTCCGGATGGAAAATTAGAGAAAGAGTGGAGTCAGGGAGGAGTTCTCCATCTTCCACCCGGAAAACAAGGAGACCTAAAGTCAGGGATGAGTTTTTGGTCTCCACCAGGAAAACAAGGGAAACAGTGGAATCAGGGATGAGTTTCTGGTCTCTGGCCAGAAAACGAGAAAAAGAGTGGAGCCAGGGAGAAGTTTCCCATCTTCCACCCGGGAAACAAGGAGAACTAAAGTCAGGGATGAGTTTGTTGTCTCCACCTGGAAAACAAGGGAAACAGTGGAGTCAGGGATGAGTTTCTGGTCTCCGGCTAGAAAACGAGAAGTTAAGTCAGGGAAGGAGTTTTTTATCTTCCCCTGGAAGAAGGAAAAGAATAAAGTCAGGGATGAATTTTTTGGAAAACAAGGAGAGAACTGGAGTCAAGGAGAAGCTTCACATCTCCACATGGAAAACAAGGAAAAGAGCAAAGTCAGGGATGAATTTCTGGTCTCTGGATGGAAAACGAGAAAAAGAGTGGAGCCAGGGAGAAGTTCCCCATCTTCCACCCGGAAAACAAGGAGAACTAAAGTCAGGGATAAGTTTGTTGTCTCCACCTGGAAAACAAGGGAAACAGTGGAATCAGGGATGAGTTCCTTGTCTTCCCAAGGAAAACAAGGGAGTCAGGGATGAGTTTCTTGTCTCCACCTGGAAAATTAGGATAGAAGTGAAGTCAGGGATGAATTTGTTGTCTCCATGTGTAAAACAAGGAAAAGAACAAAGCCAGGGATGAGTTCCTTCTCTCCACTTGGAAAACCAGGAGAGAAATTGAGTCAGGGATTAATCTGTTTTCTCCACATGGAAAACAAGGAAAAGAGCGGAGTTTGGGATGAGTTTCTGGTCTCCAGCTGGGAAACAAGGAAAACTATGGAATCTGGGATGAATTTATTGTCTTCCCAAGGAAAACAACAAGAGAGGTAAAGTCAGGGATGAATTTTTTGTCTCTGGAAAACAAGGAAAAGAGTGGAGTCAGGGAAAAGTTTCTCATCTTCCCCTAGAAAACAAGGAAAATAAGGGAACCAGGGATGAGTTTCTCATCTCCACCTGGAAAATGAGGAGAGCAGTGAAGAGGACATTCCCAGAGAATTCCCAGAGTGGGACAAACCGGGAAGTGACTGCAGTTTGTTCCTCCCACCCCACTTTGCTCCTGAGACTTTTCTTCTGTCCAAGCCTCACCAGAAAAAGCTTGGAGCAACTTCCAGTGGAAGCTCTGAGACTGGAGGAACCAGCCAGAATTCCCAGGAAAGCCATGGATCCCCCCAAATCCCTGGATGTGCCAGGTTGGACACGCTGGGATAGTGGAAGCTGCCCCATGGAAAGGCTGGGAATGGGATGAGCTTTGAGCTCGCCCCGATGCCAACCATCCCACGATTCCTTGACAGCCTCCCCACAGCCACATTCCCGTGGGATCAGCTCCCCCGGGAGCTGTTCCCACCCCTTTCCCGAGCAGCTCCGGTGACGGAAGCGCCGCCACCGCCAACGTGCCAGACATCCGAGTGCCACCGGCACGGGCGCGGCTCCCGTCACACTTCCCGCTTTCCCGAGGGGTGACATCTGTTCCCGAGTGCCAGACTGAGTGAGCCCGGCAGGAATTCCTGCTTTTTCAGGGAATACTCGCAGACACTGTGAGGATTTGCATGGAAAAGCAGGAACAAACCAGGGGTGGATTTCAGGGATGATTTCAGGGCCTTCCCAAGCCGAGCCATTCCCTGATCCTAAAATCCATTCACGCCACAATTCCCTCCCTCCATTCCCAGCTCCAGCCTCATTCCCAAGCCTGGATCCGTCGTGCTCACCTGTCCTTAGGGAAAATTCCTCCTTCCCAATCCCTCCTCCGCTCTTCCCAAGCTTTCAAACGGCTCCGGAGAGGATTTGGGCTTTTTTTATTTCTGGCCTCTGGAGCGAATTTTCCTTTATGGGAAACGCTCTTCCAGTGGCACTGAGAGGCTCCGGCAGCTCCGCCCGGAATCCGTCAGCGATTCCACCCGAGGCAGAATCCAATGGGGACAAAAGGGAGGAATTTGGCACTGAAATTCCATCCCATGCTGTTGGTCGTGCTGGAAACTGGGCTATTTTTGGGGATTGGGGATGTGCCGTGGGAATAAAGAACCGGCAGCACGGAACGGGTTCAAAGGGAGCCTGGACAAAGCCATGGAAAATGTGCCTTTCCCAAGCTTTTTGAAATCCCGGAGCCGAGACCAGCAGGGGGAATTTGGGAGAATGATCCCGTCCTTGCCCTTTTTTTCCTTGGGAATCTGGGAACCTGCACTAGATGGAGCCGTGGAATGTTCTGGGAGCAGCAGGAAGATCCCAAAATAAACCCCAGTCCTGCCTTTCTGAGATTTATAGGAATAGCTGGGAGGTGACACAGGGATATTTGGGAAGCTCTGAGCACCATCCCTGGGCCTGGAATGTCCCAGGACACGGAATAGGGGAGCTTGTCCTGGGAATGTGGTGTCCAGCCTGGCAGGAAATCCAGTGGGAAAGCAGGATTTTCCCTCTGGAATGTCCTGGGAATGGCTGCCGGATCAGGGGCGACACTGGGACATCCAATCCTTGGATCCAGTCCTTGGATCCAGCTCTCCTCCATTTTTCCCTAAATGAGGAGGGGACACTATGGAAAACCACATCCAAGGAATTGCCAAATGCAGGGAATAACATGGAAAAACCACATCCCAGAAATTGTCACGTTCAGGGAATACTTTTGGAAACCAAATGCCAGGAATTGCCAAGGGCAGGGACACTATGGAAAGCAACATCTGAGGAATTGCCAAGTG
Source organism: Geothlypis trichas (assembly GCA_009764595.1). NCBI lineage: Eukaryota > Metazoa > Chordata > Aves > Passeriformes > Parulidae > Geothlypis > Geothlypis trichas. Next base: position 73,877,135 of record CM019904.1, on the reverse strand, counting down.
GAAGGGACTCTGGAAAACCACATCCCAGGAACTGACAAAAGTAGGGAATACTATGGAAAACCAAATCCAAGGAATTGCCAAATGCAGGGAATACCATGGAAAAACCACATCCCAGGAATTGCCACATTCAGGGAATACTTCTGAAAACCAAATCCAAGGAATTGTCAGATGTAGAGAATGCTATGGAAAACCACATCCAAGGAATTGCCATGTTCAGCGAAAATGACGGAAACCAAATCCAAGGAATTGTCAAATGCAGGGAATACTGGGGAAAAACCACATCCCAGGAATTGTCATGTTCAGGGAATACTATGGAAAACCACACACCAGGAATTGCCACATTCAGGGAATACTATAGAAAACCAAATCCAAGGAATTGCCAGATGTAGGGAATGCTATAGAAAACCACATCCAAGGAATTGCCAAATACAGGGAATACCAGGGGAAAACCACATCCAAGGAACTGTCAAATGCAGGGAAAGCTATGGAAAACCAAATCCAAGGAATTGCCAAACGCAGGGAATACCGGGGAAAAACCACATTCCAGGAACTGCCACGTTCAGGGACTACTTTTGAAAACCAAATCCCAGGAATTGCCAAGTGGAAGGGACTCAGGAAAACCACATTCCACGAATTGCCAAAGGTAAGGAACACTATGGAAAACCAAATCCAAGGAATTGCCAAAGGTAAGAAACACCATGGAAAACCACTTCCCAGGAATTGCCAAAGGTAGGGAATACTACGGAAAACAACACCCAAGGAATTGTGAAGGGCAGGGAGCACCATGGAAAACCACATCCAAGGGCAGGGAATGCTCTGGAAAACCACATCCAAGGAATTGACAAATGCAGGGAACGCCATGGAAAACAACATCCAAGGAATTGCCAAGCGGGAGGGACACTACGGAACAGCACATCCCAGGAATTCCATCTTCATTCCCACCCAGCATTCCAGGCCAGGGGATCATTCCCAGATCATCCCTCGGTTTTCCAGCCATTCCCAGGAGGAGCAGCTGAGTCACCTTGGGTGTCACCTCTGCAGCGGCTCCGCTCCCAGATCCTGGAACTGCTCCCTGGATCTGAGCAGGGTTCCTTGGAAAAGGGAGCTCAGAGCCACCATGGAATGGGGGAGGAACCACTGGAGATGAGGTTGGGAATGTTCCTCAGGGATGTGTCCAGCTGGATTGGGAATATCTCCAGGGAAGGAGATTCCACAGCCTCCAATGATTCCCTGGGAGCAGCCTGGAATGCTGGGGGTTGGATCAGGTGTGGAATTTTGGGACTGGGCTCCATCCCTGCAGCACCTGGAGCCTGGAGATGCTGCTGGAATTCCCAAGGGAATTTGTCCTTGGAAAAGATCCCTAAAGGATCCTCAAAGATCCCAAAAAGGGAGCAGATCCAGAACAGCCAGCTCTGGGACAGAATTCCCAGAGAAGATGTGGCTGCCCCTGCACCTTGGGAAGTGTCCAAGGCCAGGCTGGAGAAATCTGGGATGTGGGATGTGGAATGTGCATGGAAGGGGTGGGAATGAGATGGGATTAGGGTCCCCAAACCATTCCAGGATTCCACGATTCACCCCTGGATCTCAATCCCTGTTCCCTGTGTCCCAGGAAAGCACAGTGTGTCCAAGCCTTCCTGGTGAATCCGGAATTCTGGGAGCTGCTGCAGGCTCTCAGGAGGGACGGGAGAAAAGTGGGAATATCCTCTGGGAAAAGTCCCAAAAGTCCTCCCGTTCCCAGGAATTTTCAACCCCAGATCAAGCCATTCCTTTGCTGTTTTCCATGGAATTCTGCTCCCCTCAAACTCTACCTGGTGCCACGGGAGACGCCTGTGCTTCCCACGGAACACTGGGACATCAGATTCCAGAGCTTGGGAATAAAGAGCTGGAATCTGAATGGAGCCACCAGTAAGGACCAGCAAGGACCAACTCCCAGCATTCCCTGGAATGGGAATGTCGCTCCCAGTGTAGCCTGGCAACCCCTGGAGCCATTCCTGGTGCACTCCGTGGAATTAATCTCCAAGGAAAACACAAAGCCTCGCCACGAAAGCTCCCGGGCCGTTGCCATAACAGCCCAAATCCCTGGAAAACCTCATTCCATGCATTTCTTAGGGATGGATAAAGCTGGGATGAGGGAGTGAATCCCAAAAAAATATCTGGAGCAGGGGGGTGCAAATACTGGAGTGGGAAGGGGGAAAGAATCCGCATCCTCTGGAGCCCAGGAACGGGAATTTCAACCCTCTGGAGTCCAGGGATGGGAATTTCAATCCTCTGGATTCCAGGGATGGGAATCTCCATCCTCTGGAGTCCAGGAACGGGAATTTCAATCCTCTGGAGTCCAGGGATGGGAATCTCCATCCTCTGGAGCCCAGGAATGGGAATTTCCAATTTTTGGTGTCCAGGAAAGGGAATCCCCATCCTTTGGTATCCATGGTTGGGAATGTCCATCCTCTGGTGCCCAGGGATGGGATTATTTGTCCTATGGTATCCAAGGATGGGAATTTCCATCCTTTGGAGCCCAGGGTTGGGAATCTCCATCCTTTTGTGTCTAGGGATGGGAATCATCATCCTTTGGTATCCGTGGTTGGGAATCTCCATCCTGTGGAGCCCAGGGATGAGAATTTCCATCCTTTGGTGTCCAGGAAAGGGAATCTCTGTCCTGTTGTGTTCAGGGATGGGAATTTCTGTCCTGTGGCATCCAGGGATGGGAATCTCCAATTTTTGATGTCCAGAGGTGGGAATCTCCATCCTCTGGAACCCAGGGATGGGAATTTCCAATTTTTGGTGTCCAGGAAAGGGAATCCCCATCCTTTGGTATCCATGGTTGGGAATGTCCATCCTCTGGAGCCCAGGGATGGGATTATTTGTCCTACAGTATCCAAGGATGGGAATTTCCATCCTTTGGAGCCCAGGGTTGGGAATCATCATCCTTTGGTATCTGTGGTTGGGAATCTCCATCCTCTGGAGCCCAGGGATGGGAATTTCCATCCTTTGGTGTCCAGGAAAGGGAATCTCTGTCCTGTTGTGTTCAGGGATGGGAATTTCTGTCCTGTGGCATCCAGGGATGGGAATCTCCAATTTTTGGTGTCCAGAGGTGGAAATCTCCATCCTCCAGCACCCGGGATTGGCCCAGGATTCCCAGAGCAGCTGTGGCCACCCCTGGATCCCTGGAAGTGTCCCAGGCCAGGCTGGAGCACCCTGGGATAGCGGGAAGTGTCCTTGCCCTTGGAATGGGGTGGAATTTGGGAATCTCGAGGATCCTTCCCACCCGAACCATTCCAGGATTCCATCCCGGGTATCACCTTAACACCAGGACACTTCCCAGCTTCCCCCAATATTCCCGACGATCCTGAGGGGTCACAAATCCCTCCCATCCCTCCAAAGGCAGCGGCTCCACCCTCTGGAATTGTCTCCGGGAGCCATGGCAGCTCCGCAGTCTCTGGAGTGTTTTTAACTCCGCTGCCGGAGCAGATGGCGCTGGCAGAAATCTTGGAAGTCTGACAGGAATTATCTCCCCTCCCCTTCCCCCCACTCCTTCCCTTTTTCCTCCAAATATTCCTCCCATCTCACTTTTTTTTTTTTTTTTTTTTTTTTTTTACATTTTCCTCCCATCCTTGCTTTTTATTCAGGGACTTTTTCCAGGACTCTTTTTTGATCTTTTCTCCCACTTTTTATTCCAGTCAGCTGGGGGTTAACCACCTTTACCCTGGGAATTTTTCCCAGAATATTTTTGATTTTTTTTCTCCCATTTTATTCCAGACAGCTGCGAGTTAACCACCTTTATCCTGGGAATTTTTCCAGGACTCTTTTTTGATCTTTTCTCCCACTTTGTATTCCAGTCAGCCGGGGGTTAACCACCTTTATCCTGGGAATTTTTCCCAGAATATTTTTGATATTTTTTTCTCCCATTTTATTCCCAGCCAGCTGGGGGTTAACCACCTTTTTCCTGGGAATTTTTCCCAGAGTATTTTTGATTTTTTTCTCCCAATTTTCCCCAGCCAGCTGGGAGTTAACCACCTTTATCCTGGGAATTTTTCCCAGAATATTTTTGATTTTTTTTCTCCTATTCTATTCCCAGCCAGCAAGGGGTTAACCACCTTTATTCTGGGAATTTTTCCCAGAATATTTTTGATTTTTTTTCTCCCATTTTATTCCCAGCCAGCAAGGGGTTAACCACCATTATGCTGGGAATTTTTCCCAGAGTATTTTTGATTTTTTTCTCCCAATTTTCCCCAGCCAGCTGGGAGTTAACCACCTTTATCCTGGGAATTTTTCCCAGAATATTTTTGATTTTTTTCTCCCATTTTATTCCCAGCCAGCAAGGGGTTAACCACCTTTATCCTGGGAATTTTTCCCAGAATATTTTTGATTTTTTTCTCCCATTTTATTCCTAGCCAGCAAGGGGTTAACCACCTTTATCCTGGGAATTTTTCCAGGACTCTTTTTTCATCTTTTCTCCCACTTTTTATTCCAGCCAGCCGGGGGTTAACCACCTTTATCCTGGGAATTTTTCCCAGAATATTTTTGATTTTTTTTTCTCCCATTTTATTCCAGACAGCTGGAGGTTAACCACCTTTATCCTGGGAATTTTTCCCAGAATATTTTTGATTTTTTTCTCCCATTTTTTCCCCAGCCAGCCGGGGGTTAACCACCTTTATCCCGGGATTTTTTCCTGGAATCTTTTCTCCCATTTTATTCCCAGCCAGCCGGGGGTTAACCACCTTTATCCCGGGAATTTTTTTCCCCCGGAATCATTTTGATCTTTTCTCCCTGGGAACCTGCAGCGCTGCTGGAATACGCAAATGCCAGGGAGTATTTATTCCCAAAAAAACCCATCCGAGCGCTGCTTTTCCATCTCCTTCCTCGCCCATGCAGGGATTTTTCCCCGGGAACCAAATGACTGCGCAGCTCCCGGCCGTGGGTGTGGAATGACAGCTCAAGGACTTCTAATTCCAGCCCCATTCCCACCCGATTCCTCCCTCTCCGCCTCTTTGCCATCCCCGTTTCCCTGGAATTCCACGGGAATGGTTCCTTCCAGGAGCTGCTTCGGGTTTGGGGTTGGGTCCCCTCCATTCCAGGGGATGGATCTGGTGCTCCTGGGTGGGATTTTTCCCTGGATTTTATTTTTTTATTATTATTTATTTTTGTCGGGATGTGCTGTGGCAGCTGCAGCCATTCCTGCCTGGAACAGGGATTCTCCCACTGGAGATGGAGATTCAAGGAATGGTTTTAATCCCTTTTTTCCAGGGGCGTTTGACTGCACGGGCTGGGAAAGTCTGGGATAAACGGGATATGCTGGGGATTCTCATGGGGGTGTAAGCACACAATTCCCACATTATTGAGGTTGGGAAAGAATTCCAAGGTCACCGAGTCTGAGCTGGGCCCGATCCCCACCAGAACCCCGAGTGCCACATCCAGGAATTCCATGGACACCTCCAGGGATGGCACTCCAAAGCTCCCTGGGCAGCCCCTGCCAAGGCCTGACCCCTTTCCATGGAAAACGATCCCAAATCCGGGAGCTGGGCCTGCCCTGGCCCAGGCTGGGGCCGCTCCCTCTGTTCCCGGGGCTCATTCCTGCAGCAGATCCCGATCCCCGCTGGCTCCTGGCAGGAGCTGGGCAGGGCCAGGAGGACATTCCCGACCCCTGCCCTGCTCCCAGCAGAGCTGCCCTGGCCCCCAGCCCGGGGCACATCCCACTGTGCCCGGGCTGTCCCTGCACGGATCCCTGGGGGCTCGGGGGCCCTGCCCGAGGCCCTGCCGGCATTCCATGGGCAAGGATTCCACAATTCCCCAATCCTGATGAGGTTTGGGTAGGAAGAACCTCCCGGCCCATCCACTTCCAACCCCTGGACACCTCCCATGATCCCAGGGTGCTCCAACCCTTCCTTGGGCACTGCCAGGGATCAGGGGCAGCCCCAGCTGCTCTGGCAATTGCAGCCCAGCCAGGAATTCCTCATTGCCAAGATCCCATCCATGGCTGCCCTCTGGCACTGGGAGCCATTCCCTGGGTGCTGTCCCTGCAGGCCTTGTCCCCAGTCCCTCTGCAGCTCTCCTGGAGCCCCTGGAATGTGCTGGAAGCTCTCCCTGGACCCTTCCCTTCTCCAGGAGAACATTCCCAGCTCTCCCAGCCTGGCTTCAGCCCTTGGCCAATCCCATGGATGCATTCCCAGCAGATGACCCATCCTGGATAATGCCACTATTGCCTCTCCAGATCTCTTTTCAAACTATTCCCAGCTCTTCACAGCACACTGGCCCTTAAACAGCTTTTCCAAAGCTTCTTCCCAAACATTTTCACCCAGAAAATCCCGACACCATGTGGGAATCTCCTGGATCCTCCTCATTCCAACGGCACCGGGGTAGGATCCACGTCCAAGACCAAAATATGGGATAAACCAGGAGAAAAGTCCCCATTTCCCTTTGGACACCGCAGGTTGGGGATGCTGGGATGGGATTTCTCCACGTGCACACATGGATCCATCCTCCACATCCCACACAAACCATCCCATTTTATCCCAGCTCTTCCGGAGCCTTGGGAACGTCTTCCCATGGAATTCCCGGCACAGGAGCAGCTGCACCAACACAATCCCAGAAATCCCCAATTTTCCTTTATATTTTGGGATCCAAGGATCCATGACAGCCACATTTGGGATTTGTGGCACCCAAAACCTTCTGGAACGGGTTCGAGGACTTCCCATAGCTGAGTTTGGGATTGGTGCCACCCAAAACCTTCTGGAATGTGGTCCAGGACTTCCCACAGATGGATTTTGGGTTTGGTAGCACCCAAAACCTTCTGGAACAGGGCCAAAGACTTCCCACAGATGGATTTTGGGATTGGTGGCACCAGAAACCTTTAAGGACAATGTTCAGGACCCACCACAACCACATTTGGGCTTGGTGGCACCCAAAATCTCCTGGAATGTGGTCAAGGACTTCCCACAGATGGATTTTGGGATTGGTGGCACCCAAAACCTTCTGGAATGGGGTCAAGGACTTCCCACAGCTGAGTTTGGGATTGGTGGCACCGGAAACCTTTAGGGACAAGGTCAAGGAACCACCACTGAAGGTTCTGGGATTGGTGACTCCATAAGTCTTTAGGGACAAGGTCAAGGACACCCCACAGCCAAGTCAGGGTTTGGTGACACCACAAACATTTTGAGATAAGCTCAAGGAACCACCACAGCTGGATTTGGGGGTTTGGTGGCACCAAAAACCTTCTTGAACAGGGTCAAGCAGCCACCACAGCTGGTTCTGGATTCAGTGGCACCATAAATCTTTAGGGACAAGGTCCAGGACCCACCAGAGATAGCTTTGGGGTTGGAGACTCCATAAATGTTTTGGGATAAGCTCAAGGATCCACCACAGATGATTTTGGATTTGGAGACTCCATAGATCTTTAGGGACAAGGTCCAGGATGCACCACAGCTGGTTTGGGGTTGGTGGCATCACAAATCTTTGGGACAAGGATTCCCAGAGATGGATTTTAGGCTTGGAGACTCCATAGATCTTTAGGGACAAGGTTCAGGACCCACCACAGGTGGATTTTGGATTCAGTGGCACCATAAACCTCTGGGACAAGATCAAGGACTTCCCACAGATGGATTTTGGTTTTGGTGGCACCATCGATCTTTGGGATCAGAATCAAGAAGCCACCAGAGATAGTTTTGGATATGGAGACTCCATAAATCTTTAGGGACAGGGTCCAGGGCATCCCACAGCCAGGTTTGGATTTGGAGTTACCACAAACCTTTAGGGACAACGTCCAGGACCCACCACGGTGGATTTTGGGTTTGGTGGCACCAGAAATCTTTGGGAATGGAATTAAGAACCCACTACAGATGGTTTTGGGTTTGGAGACTCCATAAATCTTTTGGGATAAGCTCAAGGATCCACAACAGATGGTTTTGGGTTTGGAGACTCCAGAAATCTTCAGGAACAAAGTCCAGGACCCACCAAAGGGTGGATTTTGGGTTTGGTGGCACCAAAAACCTGGAATGGGGTGAAGGACTACTTACAAATGGATTTTGGGATTGGTAGCACCAGAATTCTTTGGGATCAGAATCAAGAAGCCACCAGAGATGGTTTTGGATTTGGAGACTCCAGAAATCTTTACGGACAAGGTCCAGGACCCACCACAGGTGGATTTTGGGTTTGGTGGCACCAGACATCTTTGGGAACAGAATCAAGAACCCACCAGAGATGGTTTTGGGTTTGGAGACTCCATAAATCTTTTGGGATAAGCTCAAGGATCCACAACAGATGGTTTTGGATTTGGAGACTCCAGAAATCTTCAGGAACAAAGTCCAGGACCCACCAAAGGGTAGATTTTGGGTTTGGTGGCACCAGAAATCTTTGGGAATGGAATTAAGAACCCACCACAGATGGTTTTGGGTTTGGAGACTCCATAAATCTTTTGGGAAAAGCTCAAGGATCCCCCAAATCCAGGTGCCTCCTCCAGACCTCGTCCTGCTCCTCCTAAGCCCCAACTCTGGCATTCCCAGTTCCAGAGTTGCCATTCCCACCAGGAATTCCCAGTGCCAACACTGGGGGTGGCAGAGCCCCCCTGCCCTTGGCAGAGCCGATCTGGGAATTCCTGGAATTCCCTCCCAAAATTCTCTCCTGGAATTCTCCAGTCCCACCTTCCACTCCGAGCAGGACCAGGCATCCCTCCAAGCTGGAATTCCATGGAATACTCCAAAATCCAAGAGCTGGAGCGACCTCCTGCCCGCTCCACATCCCGCAGGGACCCTCCCTCCTCATTCCCAAGGGATTCTCCCGGGTTTTTCCTCACCTACTGACTTGGTCCGTGGGATTCCCTTCCGGAGGAGGGGCAAGTGGGGTTTCTCCAGGACGCCGGGATGTGCCATTCCTTGGCGCTCAAACAGGGACTGGAAGGGAAAAACAGGGAATTCCCAGTCCGGATGCTGCTGGAAGGACCCGACATTCCCACCCGAACTTCCAACTGCAGGAACAGGGGAGCTCTTCCCAACGGGATGGACCCTCCTCGCCTCCACCTTCCTGCTGCTCCACCCAGTGGAATTCCAAACGTTGGGATAACTCCCTGAATCCCATCCCATCTCCCTGCCTGCTCCAGGTGAGAATCCATTGAGGATGGCTCCGGGAGCTCCCGTCCCATTTTTCCTGGAGCTGCCTCCCACCTGCAGCATTCCTGGCACAATCTCGAGCCTTCTCCTCCTCCTCCTCCCTCTGTGCTTCCCCTTGGATTCCAGCGGAATTCCAGCCCTGTATCCAGCCTGGCTCTCCAGGCTCCTCCCGAGCTGCTCTTCCAGCCTTCCCTGGGAAATCCACGCGGATTCCCAGCCCTGGATGGGGATCCTGGGGAGCTGAGGGAGCGCTGAGGCCCCGCTGTGGATTGGGGTCTCCCAGGCTCCGCATTCCCGGGAATTCCGCTCCTGAACCAGCTCCCCTTGGCACCACATTCCCCCCCATCCTCCTCCATGGGCTCCCTTCCCTCTCCTTCCATTCCCGGGAATCCCACTCCCTATTCCTGGGAACGCCACTCCCCATTCCCTCCCATCCCTCTCCCTCATTCCAGGCCCCCATTCCTGGTGGGATTCCCTCTGGCTCACACTGATTCTCTGGATCCTTCCCATCCCTTTCCAAGGGCTCCCATCCCTCTCCTTCCTTCCTTGGGAATTTCACTCTGTTCCTGGGAATTTCAATCCCCGATTCCTGCTGGCTCACACTGATCTCCGCAGGGGTGATCCTGCGGCTCTCTCCCATCCCATTCCCATCCATTCCATGCCCCCATTCCTGCGGAATTCCTGCTGGCTCGACTGATCTTCACAGGGTTGAGCCTCCCATCCCATTCCCACATCCCACTCCTGCATTCCCGCAGAATTCCTGCTGGCTCACACTGATCTCCACAGGGATGATCCTCCCATCCCATTCCCACATCCCACGCACCCATTCCCATGGAATTCCCGCTCTCTCACACCGATCTCTGCAGGGGTGATCCTCCCATCCCATTCCCATCCCATTCCCGTGGAATTCCTGCTGTCTCACACTGATCTCCGCAGGGCTGATCCTGTGGCTCTCCCCCATCCCATTCCCATCGCATTCCCACATCCCACGCCCCCATTCCCATGGAATTCCCACTGGTTCACACTGATCTCCGTAGGCGTGATCCTCCCATCCAATTCCCACATGCCACACCGCCATTCCCATGGAATTCCCACTGGCTCACACCGATCTCCACAGAGGTGATCCTCTGGCTCCCTCCCATCCCATTCCCACATCCCACGCCCCCATTCCTGCGGAATTCCTGCTCTCTCACACCGATCTCTGCAGGGGTGATCCTCCCGCCCCTTTCCCATCCCATTCCCCCGTTCCCATCCCATTCCCGCTGTCTCACACCGATCTCCGCGGGGTTGATCTTCCCATCCCATTCCCATCCCATTCCCAGGGAGTTCCCATCCCATTCCCATCCCATTCCCACTGTCTCACACTGATCTCTGCAGGGGTGATCCTCCCATCCCATTCCCATCCTATTCCCATCTCATTCCCGTGGCATTCCCACTGCCTCACACTGATCTCTGCAGGGGTGATCCTCCCGCCCCTTTCCCATCCCATTCCCAGAGAATTCCCATCCCATTCCCATCCCATTCCCACGGCATTCCCGCTGTCTCACACTGATCTCCGCGGGGGTGATCCTCTCATTCCCATTCCCATCCCATTCCCGCAGCATTCCCGCTGTCTCACACTGATCTCCGCAGGGGTGATCCTCCCACCCCATTCCCATCCCATTCCCATCCCATTCCCACGGCATTCCCGCTGTCTCACACTGATCTCCGCGGGGGTGATCCTCCCGCCCCTTTCCCATCCCATTCCCAGGGAATTCCCATCCCATTCCCGCCCCTTTCCCATCCCATTCCCGCTGTCTCACACTGATGTCCGCGGGGGTGATCCTCCCGCCCCTTTCCCATCCCATTTCCATCCCATTCCCATCCCATTCCCACCCCATTCCCGCGGCATTCCCGCTGTCTCACACTGATCTCCGCAGGGGTGATCCTCTCATTCCCATTCCCATCCCATTCCCGCCCCATTCCCATCCCATTCCCGTGGCATTCCCGCTGTCTCACACTGATCTCGGCGGGGGTGATCCTCCGGCTGGTCGGGCGCTGTTTCACCGTGGCCGCTCTGGAATCGGCCTCCACCAGCTCCGCCCTCAGCGCCGGCTCCGCGGCCGCCAGGATCTCATCCAGCTTCTCTGGAATCCAAGGAAAACCGGCTGATCCCGGGGCTCATCCCCGGGAGCGCTCCCTTCCCGCAGCTCATCCCGGAGAACGGCGGGATCATTCCCGCCGCTCCCCTCCCCAGCCGGCGCCTTCCCATGGATTTGTGGGGGCTGATCCCGCTCAGATGGGGAATTCCATGGATGGTCTCCCCACCTCGCCACATTCCAAGGAATTCTCAGCGAGTTCATCCCAATTTTTGGGTATTTGGGATCAGCCGAGTCCTGCCAGGAGGGTGGGAGATCCAGGGAATCCCAGGACACGGAGATGTCCATGGAATCCACAAGGCCCCGGCACATCCAGTGTTTGTTTGGGATAAACTGGGATATTCCCAGCTGGAATGGACTCCCTGGATGATCCCAACTTTCTGTGTCCAGGGCAGGATCTGCTGCCCATGGATATCAGGAATACTGGCAGAGCCACCCTGGCCGTGTCCAAGCTCAGGGAATGGGGAGTGGGACTGGAATTCCCAGCTCCAGGATCCACCCTGGCACATTTGTCCCTTGGGAACACCAAGCTGTGCCTGGATGTGTCCCAGCAGATCCATTCCCTCGGGAATTCCAGCTGGAATTCTGAACCTCCAGATATGGAAAAAGGCAGGGGGGGACATGGATTCATTTCCATGGATCCCACCTGAGCCAAACCTATGGAATCCCCATCCAGAATGGGAAGCTGGGGCCGTCGGCTCTGTGCCACCTCCACCTGATGGTGCTTCCCAGATCCAGCTGGATCCCTATCCCAAATTCCTGCCCTGGGAGAGGGACTGGGCAGCTCCACCTGTGTCCAGGTGGGAATTGTAGCCCCGGGATTCTCTTGAAGCCAGGCTGGTCCTCGAACCTTCCATGGAATTGTGGGACATGGAATCATGGACTGGTTCAGGTAGGAAGGACCTTAAAGCTCATCCCATTCCATGGGACACATTCCCACGATCCCAGATTTCTCCAGCCTGGCCTTGGGCACTGCCAGGGATCAGGGGCAGCCCCAGCTGCTCTGGCAATTGCAGCCCAGCCAGGAATTCCTCATTGCCAAGATCCCATCCGTGGCTGCCCTCTGGCACTGGCAGCCATTCCCTGGGTGCTGTCCCTGCAGGCCTTGTCCCCAGTCCCTCTGCAGCTCTCCTGGAGCCCCTGCAGGCCCTGGAATGTGCTGGAAGCTCTCCCTGGAATCTTTTCTGGAAGGAAAGCATCCTGGATCCATCTCCAATCCTTGGGAACCTCCAGTTGATTTTCCTGATCCGTGGAATCCTCGTGTGGCCCCCTCTGGATCTGCCCGATCCAGAGAAGGGTTGGGAAGATCTCTCAGACACTTCCCCCAGTAATTCCCACTCGTTTTTTCCCCTGTCCTATCCCCACTGGATCCCTGCTGATCCTACATTCCCAGTTCCATGGGGAACATGGAATGGGAACCACCAGGACAGAAAATCCTGGATCAGAAAATCCCAGGAGGGGTTGGGTGGGAAGGGACCTTCAATCCCATCCAGATCCAGCCTTCCCACCAAAAACTTCCTAGTTTTTCTATGGCCCTCAAATGACATTCCTGGCACATCCTCAGGGTGGGAACAGCGGAATCATCCACGTGGATCCACCAGGAAGAGCGGGAAAAACTCCCTGGAGCTGCCAGGAATAATGGGATAAACTGCATGGAACTGCCAGGAATAGAGAAATAAATTCCCTGGAATTTCCTGGAATAATGGGATCATCTGCATGGATCCACCAGGACTAGTGGGACAAACTGCCTGGATTTACCAGGAATAACAGGATAAACCACCTGGAACTGCCAGGAACAGCAGGATAAACTCCCTGGATTTGCCAGGAGAAGTTTTGGCTATTTGGGATAATGCTGGACACTGTAATTCCCGAGGATCCCACACGGGACATTCCCGTGGGGAAAACCCAGAGCAGGGATGGCAGGGTTGGGAATTCTGGGATACAGGAACATCCTGCCCATCCCCACATCCAGCAGAATCCCACAGGGTTGTTCTGACTCCTGACATTCCAATTCCTACTGGAGGAACTGCAGGACACCAGAGCCGATCCCAAATTCCCAAATTCCAGGTTGAATTCCCTGAGACTCTGCAGGAACAGTGACCCTCGTGATGCCGGGATCCCCTCCCCAAATCTGGATCCTGCTGGATCCCAGCGGAATCCCGGGAATTTCGGTTTCACTCACCCCCTTTCCTTCTCCGCATGGAGGCTTGGAATGGGAAACAAAACACAGAATCAACTGCACGGAACAATTCCCGCCCACATTCCCGGCTCCAGCCTGGCTCTTCCCAAAATTCCCGGCCTCTGGCATGCGGGATCCGGCCTGGGATGTGGGATTTGGGCGGGGAACCTGGGAATCCCAGCCTTTATCCACTGGGATTGTCCCTCTGACCTGGGATTTGGGATTAATCCCAAGGCTGGGATCATTCCTCATGGATCCTCATGGATCCAGGGAAGCCAGAGTGGGAGCAGGATTGGCTGGAATTCCACCCCAAGTCATGGAAAAGCTGCCAGGGCAATTCCCGGCATCCAAGCCCATGGATTTTGGCCCGGGAGGGATCCCGGTGCATCCTGCTGGGAATCTGCTGCTCCAAGGGGATTGGAATGGCAGGGAAAGGGTCGGGAAGGGCACAGGGGGTGTTTGGGATCTGTGGAAAATGGGGTGGGAAGCACCTGGCAGAGATTTTTTGGGAATATCCCTTTCTTTCCCTGCCTGTTGCTTGGGAAGGAGAGCGGCTCCAGGCTGAATCCTGGGAATGCTGATCCACAGGAAAACCTGGAGCAAAGGATGGGAAGAGGACGGATCCCCTGTTTTCCCTGGAATGTTGTCAGATCACTCCTTGGATCCATAGGAATGAACGCTACAATTCCCAGAAAAACCCATGGGAATTGTGGGATCAGAGCTGAAACAGCCTCCAGATCCTTCTCTGGGATTGCTACTCCCAATCCCTCTCCAGGAAAACTGGGAATTGCTGGGAGGGCAGAAAGAGGAATCCCAGGATCTGGGATGGGGGAAAAGTGGGAAAAAGGAGCCGGTCTGGCTCTGCTGCCAAGAATTCCCACCAAAAAAAGAGCCTTGGATTGGGAATAACGGTCTGGAAATACCAGGAATCAAGGGTGGGAATTCCAGGGTGGGAATCCAGGTGGAGGCTCAGGATAAAATAAATCCCAGCTGATCCAATCTGGGAATTTTGGGATCTGATCCTGCAGGCTCCAAGGAGGAGCACAGGGAGCAAGGAAAGGCTTTGGAAAACTGGGAAGGGCATGGAAAAACAGAGGGAATGGAAAAACAGGGATGGCACGGAAAACAGGGAGAGCAAGGGGAAAAATGGAGAGCATGGAAAAACCAAGGAGAGCTTGGAAAAAACAGAAGGAATTTAAAAAAAGGAAAAATCAGGAAGGGCATGGAAAACCAGCAGGGATGGAAAACCAGGATGAGCACAGAAAATGGGGAGAAGATGGAAAACCATGAAGAGCTTGGAAAATCAGAAGGAATTAAGAAAGAGGGAGGGCATGGAAAAAAGGAGGAGGGGGCTTGGAAAACCAGAAGGAATTGAAAACCAGAGAGCTTGGAAAACCAGGGAGAACACGGAAATCCATGGAGATCATGGAAAACAGGGAGAGCATGGAAAACCAGGGAAAACACGGGAAAATGGAGAGCATGGATAAAACAAGGAGGGCGTCCAAAACCAGGACGAACATGGAAAAGCAAGAAGGACATGGAAAACAGGGAGGGGATGGAAAACCATGGAGAGCTTGGAAAACCAGAAAGAATGGAAAACCAGGAAGGGCATGGAAAAAAGAGGGAGGGGATGGAAAACCATGGAGAGCTTGGAAAACCAGGAAGAGCATGAAAAGCCAGAAGGAATGGAAAAACAGAGAGCATGGAAAACCAGGGAGAACATGGAAAACCGTGGAAAAACAGGGAGAACATGGAAAACCAGGACAAGCATGGAAAACCGGAAGGAATGGAAAACCAGGAAGGGCATGGAAAAACCAGGGAGAACAAGGAAAATAAGGAGAACATGGAATACTGTGGAGAGCATGGAAAACCAAGGAAATGACGGAAAAACAAGGAAAACAGGAAAAACAGGGAAAGCGTGGAAAACCAGAGGGAATGTGGGATCCTGCTGAGGCTCCACGGTGTCACATTCCCACATGGAAAATCCCAAATTCCCGTGCAAGCTGGGGCAGCATTGATGGCCTCAGAGCCAGCCCAGGGATGCTCCAAAGTTTTCCTGGGATTTGGGATCTCTCCATGGCCACATGGCCACTCTGGGGACATCCAGGGACAAAGTGCCACCGGATCT
Organism: Geothlypis trichas; assembly: GCA_009764595.1. Lineage (NCBI taxonomy): Eukaryota > Metazoa > Chordata > Aves > Passeriformes > Parulidae > Geothlypis > Geothlypis trichas. The sequence continues at coordinate 73,861,592 of CM019904.1, read as the reverse complement.
GGGAAAAGGGAAGGGATGGAGTGGGATTGGCTCTCACCTTTCCAGGGAGTCCCAGGGACATCCCAGGCGGCCACGAGGGCTGGGAAAAACAAGGAATTCTGGCAGTGGGAAGCAGGGAATGGTGGGAGTGGAGAGGATTTCAGGGAATCTGGGAATGTGGAGCGGGATGGGAAAGCAGCAGGAAATGTGGGAGTGGCAGCGGGGTGAGGGCGATGGAGCAATCCTGGAGATCTCCTGGAATTCTCCTGGAATTCTCCTGGAAGTCTCCTGGAATTCTCCTGGAGCTCTCTTGGAATTCTCCTGGAGCTGTCCTGGAGCTCTCCTGGAATTCCAGAGCTCTCCGGGAGCTCTCCTGGAATTCCAGAGCTCTCCCAGAGCTCACCTGGAGCTCTCCTGGCAGGGTTTGGGATCTGCCCGGATCTGGGAAATCAGAGCCTGGGACTGCCGGGTGTGGGAAAGGAGGGAGAGGAGCGGGATGAGGAAACGGGAGAGGAAGGAGAGGAGCAGGGAGAGGAGCATGGAAAGGAGTGAGGAAAGCGAGGAGAGGATCAGGAGCAGGGAGAGCATCAGGAAAAGGAGCAGGAGCAGGGAGAGAGGCAGGAAAAGGAGCAGGAGCAGGGAATTGATCTGGGAAAGGAGCAGAGAAAGGAGCAGGAAAAGGAGCAGGAGAAGAGAGAGGATCAGGAAAAGGAGCAGGAGCAGGGAGAGAGGCAGGCAGAGGATGAGGATCAGGAAGAGGAGCAGGGGGAAAAGGGAAGGGAGCAGGAAAAGGAACAGGAAAAGGAGCAGGAGCAGGGAATTGATCAGGGAATGGAGCAGGGAATGGATCAGGGAAAGGAGCAGAGAACGGGGCAGGGAAAGGAGCAGGAGAAGAGAGAGGATCAGGAAAAGGAGCAGGGAACTGATCAGGGAATGGATCAGGGAATGGATCAGGGAATGGATCAGGGAGAGGAGTGGGAAAAGGGCAGGGATGGTATTGGGAAGAAGGGCAGGAGCAGGAAGAGGAGCATGGAAAGGAGTGAGGAAAGCAAGCAGAGGAGCAGGGAGAGGAGCAGGAGGAGCAGGAGCTGGGAAAGGATCAGGAAAAGGAGCAGGAGCCAGGAGAGGAGCAGGCAGAGGATGAGGATCAGGAAGAGGAGTAGGAGGAACAGGGAGAGGAGCAGGAAAAGGAGCAGGAAAAGGAGCAGGGAAGGGAAAGGAGCGGGAAAGGTATTGGGAAGAAGGGCAGGAGAAGGGAGAGGAGCATGGAAAGGAGTGAGGAAAGCGAGGAGAGGAGCAGGGAGAGGAGCAGGAGGAGAGAAAGGAACAGGAACAGGGAGAGGAGCAGGAAAAGGATCAGGAGTAGGGAAAGGATTAGGGAATGGAACTGGGAAAAGAGCAGGGAAAGGAATGGGGAATGGAGCAGGGAACGGAAGGAGCATGGAGAGGAGCTGGGAAAGAAGCAGGACTTTGTCAGGGAATGGAGCAGGGAAAGGGGCAGAGAATGGAACAGGGAGAGGAGCTGGATATGGATCAGGGAGTTAAACTGGGAATGGAGCAGAGAATGGAACAGGAAATGGAACAGGAGAAGTGAGAGGATCAGGAAAAGGAGCAGGGAGAGGAGAGGAGCAGGGAAAGGATCAGGGAAAGGAGCAGGGAATGGAACAGGGAAAGGAGCTGGGAAAAGAGCAGGGAAAGGAACTGGGAATGGAGCAGGGAATGGAGCAGGGAATGGAAGGAGCACAGAAAGGAGCAGGGAGAGGAGCTGGGAATGGATCAGGAACTGATCAGGGAATGGAGCGGGGAAAGGAGCTGGGAATGAAACTGGGAATGGAGCAGGGAATTGATCTGGGGAAAGGAGCAGGGAAAGGAACAGGAGAAGAGAGAGGATCAGGAAAAGGAGCAGGAGCAGGGAGAGGAGCAGGCAGAGGATGAGGATCAGGAAGAGGAGTAGGAGGAACAGGGAGAGGAGCAGGAAAAAGAGCAGGGAATAGAACAGGGAAAGGAGCTGGGAGAGGAGCTGGGAATGGATCAGAAATTGATCAGGGAATGGAGGGGGAAAGGAGCAGGGAGAGGAGCAGGAGTTGATCAGGGAATGGAGCAGGGAATGGATCAGAAATTGATCAGGGAATGGAGGGGGAAAGGAGCAGGGAAAGGAGCAGGATGCTCACGGCCAGGGCACACCAACCCCTCCACACCCACCTGGAGACTCCCAACATCCTTCCCACGCCCACCTCCGCCGGGATGCGGCCCCGGAGCACTGGACATGCCTTCGGACATCCCTTCGGACATCCCAATGGACATCCCCCCGGACATCCCCACGGACATCCCCCGGACCGGGACGGGGATCCGGCTCCCCCGCGCCTCCCACACCCCCACGGCGCGCATGCAAACAGCTGGAAAACCGCTGGAAAACCGCTGGGCAGCGGCTCTCGAGCACCCCCCGCGCTTCCCGGCCCCATCCCGGCGCCGGCCTTACCCAGCTCCTCCAGCTCGGCCGTCATGGATTTGGAGCGCAGCGTGAGCGTGGTGCTGGGCGCTCTCTTGGGCGGCGGCGGGGCTGCAAGGAACAGAGAGGGCATCTTGCACCGCTTCTCGCGGAATTTGCGCGGCGTGGCCAGGTGCAGGTGCCACTTCTTCTCCACAGCCTGGATCTCCTCGTACTCGCGGGACGAGGAGTCGCACTGCTGCAGGATCTTATTGAGGCTGCGCGTGGACGCGAACTTCTTCATGATTCCCGCCGGGAATGTGCCCGCGGCCCTCGGGAATGCGGGCCCCCCCGCCCTCAGCGCGGAGCCCGAGCCATGGCCCCGGGCAGGCGGGGGATGCCGGCCGGGATGCGGGGAAAGCGGGAATGTGTCCAGCCTGAGCTCGGGATCCTCTTCCCGCCTCGGCGCAGCCCCCGGAGCGCCTCAGCCCACCCCACCCTCCTCTTCCTCTTCCTCCTCCTCCTGCTGCTGCTGCTCCTGGCCGTGGATCCCGACCCTATGGAAGCGCCGGCGTCCGGCCAGGAGCTGCCCAAGGACGCATGGCCCGGGATGATCCCAAAAGCTCCCGATCCCGCATTCCCTGAGCCTCCCCCCCCCTTCCCGGAGCAGCGAGGATGAGTGGAAAGCTCTTCCTCTTCCTCCTCCTCCTCCTCCTCGCTGCTCCTCGCTGACAATGCTGGAATAACGCTCCAGGATTGCCATGGCAACGGCAGCTCCAAGGATCCCTGTGCCTGCGGCAGGGATCCAGCGGGGCGGATTCAGCCCCAGCCGGGCCCACACAGGCGCTGTCACCGGGGTGGGGGGGACACGCCATGAGCCCCCCTTCCCCCGGCCCCCCAGCGCCCCTCGGACCCCTTGGAAAAGCGGCGGCGGGGATGCGGAGGAGCGGGACGAGGAGGAAGGCACCGGGCAGAGGGAGCAGCGGGAAGCGCCGAGGGGCAGCGGCTCACCCCGGGCTGGAGCGGCTGGAGCGGCCCGAGCGGCCCCGCCGGGGCTCCCAGCGCTGATTCCCGGCTGAATTCCCGAGGATTATTCCCGGCTGAATTCCCGGCTGAATTCCCGAGGCTGCCAGCCGTTCCCACGGCTCGTGCCTTTGTGCCGTGACAGGATAATTGGAGCTCCTCGTGCCAGCAGCGCTCCCTCCTTCCCCTCCCTTCCCTCTTCCCTCCCTTCCCTCCCCCGAGCCCCGCGTGCTGCGCTGGGAGCGGCCCCGATCCCGGCCCCCCTCATTCCCGGCTCCCATCCCCCTGCTCCAGCCCTGCTCCCACCCCCCTGGCTCCACTCGCTACTCCAATCCCCCTGATTCCACTCCCTGACTCCATTCTCTACTCTAATCCCTGCTCCCATCCCTATCTCCCATCCCCCTGCTCCCATCCCTGTGATTCCGTCCCTGCTCCCATCCTTGATCCTGTCCCTGCTCCCATCCCTGATTCCATCCCCTGATTCCATCCCTGATTCCATTCCCTGCTCCCATCCCTGATTCCATCCCTGTTCCCATCCCTGATTCCATCCCCTGATCCCATCCCTGATTCCATCCCTGATTCCATCCCCTGCTCCCATTCCTGATCCTGTCCCTGCTCCCATCCCTGTTCTCATCCCTGATTCCATCCCCTGATTCCATCCCCTGCTCCCATCCCTGATTCCATCCCTGCTCCCATCCCTGATCCTGTCCCTGCTCCCATCCCTGATTCCATCCCTGTTCCCATCCCTGATTCCATTCTTTACTCCAACCCCCCTGCCCCCATCCCTGTTTCCAATTCTTGCTCCCATTCCTGTTTCCATCCATCCCTGCTCCTGTCCCTCCTGTCCCACTGTTTCCATCCCCTGCTCCTCTCTCCTGCTCCCATCCCATTTCCATCCCCTGCTCCAATCCCTCTCTTCCCACCCCTGCTTCCATTCCTGCTCCTCTCCCTGATCCTGTCCCGCTGTTTCCATTCCCTGCTTCCATTCCTGCTCCTGTCCCTCCACTTCCACCCTCTGCTCCTTCCCCCATTTTCATTCCCTGCTCCAATCCCTCTGCTTCTATCCCTGCTCCCATCTCCTACTCCTATCCTCCCATTTTCATTCTCTGCTTCCATCCCTTCTCCCATTCCTGCTGCCATTCCTGCTCTTGTCTCCTCTGTCCCCTACTCCTGTCCTGTTTCCATTCCCTGTTTCCATTCCCTACTCCTGTCCTTCCACTTCCATCCCTGCTCCCATCTCCTGCTCCTTTCCCCCATTTTCATTCCCTGCTTCCATCCCTGCTCCAACCCCTCTTCCATCCCTGCTCCCATCCCTGCTGCCATTCCTGTTTTTGTCTGTCCTGTCCCCATGTTTCCATTCCCTGCTTCCATCCCTGCTCCTGTCCCTCCACTTCCATCCCTGCTCCCATCTCCTACTCCTATCCCCCCATTTTCATTCCCTGCTCCCATCCCTGCTCCCGTTCCTGATTTTGTCTTTCCTGTCCCCTGCTCCTGTCCGCATGTTTCCATTCCCTGTTTCCATCCCTGCTCCTGTACCTCCATTTCCATCCCCTGCTCCTTTCCCCCGTTCTCATTCCCTGCTCCCATCCTCTGCTCCTGTCCTTGCTCCCATTCCTCTGCTCCCATCCAGTTTCCATTCCCTGCTCCCATCCCAGCTCCTGTCCCTCCTGTCCTCCCGTTTCCATCCTCATGTTCCCATTCCCTGCTCTCATTCCCGGTTTTCATCCCTCCACTTCCATCCCCTGTTCTCATCTCTCTGCTCCCATCCCCTGCTTCAATTCCCTGCATTTCCATCCCATTTCCATTCTCTGCTCCCATCCCTGTGCTGCCATTCCCTGCTCCCATCCCCTCTCCTGCCCTCCACTTCCATCCCGTTTCCATCTTCCTGCTCCTGTCCCTCCTATCCCCTTTCCATCCCTGTTCCTGTCCCCTTTCCATCCCTGTTCCTGCCCCCTGCTCCCATCTTCCTGCTCCCATTCCTGCTCCCATCCCTCCATTTCCATCTCCTGTTTCCATCCCTGCTTCCATCTTCCTGCTCCTGTCCCTCCATCCCACCCTAATCCTGCTTCCCAAACTCCCATCCCCCTGATTCCATCCCCTTTTCCCATCTCCATAATTCCATACCCTGCTCCCATACCCATAATTGCATCTCCTTTTCCCATTCCCCTTTTTCCATCCCCATAATTCCACCCCCTTTTCTCCCATTCCCCTTTTCCCACCCCCCTGCTCCCATTCCCTGGAATTCCAGTCCCAATCCCCCCAAACCCCTCCTGGTTCTTTCCTGATGTTCCCGTCCCTCTGGATAAATCCCTGCCCTGCCCGAACTCCTGGATCTGCTCCTGGAATCCAGAACCCATGGAATGAAATCCCAGAACTTTCTGGGATCCCCCAGGACCAGCTGTGCCCAGGAATTCCCACAGTGACCCTCTGGCTCCACCCCAGAATTCCCGGTGTTCCTTTGGGATCACCATCCTGCCCCACAACATTCCTAGAAATTCCCAGGGTTGTTTCCCATCCCAACAATTCCCAGGTGGAGCCGAAGCCTGGAGCAGCCGATGGGAATTTCAGAAATTCCCAATCATGGGAACCAAAAGTGATTCCAAAAACCCATTCCCAACTCCCTCCCTGAATTCCCAGCCCATCCCTTCCTTCCTGTATCCACGAGTTCCCAAAACTCTTGTTCCTCATTTGCCACAATTCCAGAAATTCCTGATTGTGGGAATTCAAGTCATTCCCAAAAAACACCACAGCTGCAGAAATTCCAGACCTTGGGAATTCAAGCAATTCCCAAAAAACACCACAGCTCCAGAAATGCCGGACCTTGGGAATCCAAGCAATTCCCAAAAAACACCACAACTCCACAAATGTGGTTGGGACCTTCCTGATCTTCCCTGCCCACCCCCTGCATTCCCAAAAATCAGCGCATCCCAGAAACTGGCACATCCCAAAAATCAACAAGTCCCAAAAATGGGAACATCCCCAAAAAGGGGCGCCTCCCAAAAATCAGCACATCCCAAAACAGGTGCATCCCAAAAATGGGAACATCCCAAAGATCTTTGTATCCCAAACATTATTGCATCCCAAAAACTAGTGCATCCCAAAAATCAGCATATCCCAAAAAATGGTACATCACAAAAATGGGCACATCCCAAAATGAGCACATCCCAAAAATCAGCACATCCCAAATGTCAACACATCCCAAAAAATAATGCATCACAAAAATGGGCACATTCCAACATAGGCAAATCCCAAAGTGGGCTCATCCCAAAAAATCATGCATCCCAAAAATCAGCACAATCCAAAATGAGCAAATCCTGAAAATTTTTGCATCCCAAGTATGAAAGTGTCCCAAAACCCTGCACATCCCCAAAATGGCAGGTCCCAAAAATCAATGCATCTCAAAAAAAATGGGAATATCCCAAAAAATGGCACATCCCAAAAAATCAATGCATCCCAAAAATCTTCACATCCCCAAATGGACACGTCCCAAAATAAACACATCCTGATAAATCAAAACATCCCAAAAATCAGCACATCCCAAAAAATGGACACATCCCAAAAATCTTCACATCCCAGAAGTTGGAACATCCCAAAATGGGAACATCCCATAAACCAGCACATCTCAAAAATTTGCACATCCTGAAACTGGCGCACCCTAAAAATGGAAGCATCCCAAAAATTGGTGCATCCCAAAATCAGCGCATCCTGAATTTGACGCATTCCAAAACCCAGCATATCCCAAAAATCGGCGTGTCCCAAAAACTGGCACATCCCCAAAAATTGGAAACATCCCCAAAAACTGGCACATCCCAAAAATCATTGCATCCCAAAAATCAGCATATCCCAACATCAACACTTCCCAAAAAGCGGCACATCCTGAAATTGGCGCATCCCAAAACCAAGTGTATCCCAAAAATTTGGCGCATCCCAAAAATCAGGACATCCCGAAAAGTGGCACATTGCAAAAAATGGACATATCCCAAAAATCATTGCATCCCAAAAACTATTGCATCCCAATGCCAACATATCCCAAAAACTGGCACATCCTGAAATTGGTGTATCTCAAAAATTAGCACATCCCAAAAAACTGGTGCTTCCCACCTGGAATTTTCCACTCCCGCCACTCCCTCTCCTGCTGGGGCCACTCCAGCCCATCCCAAATCCCTGGAATCCCTGAAATCCCTGAAATCCCATAAACCAGCACATCCCAAAAGATGGCAATCCCAAGCATCTCAAAAAATCAGCGCATCCTGAAATTGGCGCATCCCAAAACCTGATGTATCCTAAAACCTCATGTATCTCAAAAATCAGCACATCCCAAAAACTGGGACATTCCAAAAAAACGGACACATCCCAAAATCATTGCATCTCAACATTAACACATCCCAAAAATTGGCACATCCTGAAATTGGCACATCCCAGAAACTGGCATATCCCAAAAATCATCTCATCCCAAAAAAACTGTGTATCCTGAAATTGGCACATCCCAAAAACCGAAGTATCCCAAAAATCGGCACATCCTAAAAAATGGACACATCCCAAAAATCATTGCATTCCAAAATGTGGCACATCCCAAACATCAACGCATCCCAAAAATCAGCGCATCCTGAAATTGGTGCATCCCAAAACCTGACCTATCCCAAAAATCATTGCATCCCAACATCAACACATCCCAAGAATTGGCACATCCTAGAGACCGGTGCATCCCAAAAATTGCCGTATCACAAATATTGGCGTATCCCAAAAATTGGCTCATCCCAAAAAACATCACATCCTGAAATTGGCGCATCCCAAAAATCAGCACATCCCAAAAACTGGGACATTCCAAAAAACGGACATATCCCAAAAATCATTACATCCCAACATCCACACATCCCAAAAATCGGCACATCCCAGAGATTGGCGCATCCCAAAAATCATTGCATCCCAAAAACTAGCACATCCCAAGAACTGGTGCATCCTGAAATTAACGCATCCCAAAACCAGGCACATCCCAAAAAATGGACACATCCCAAAAATCAGTGCATCCCAAAAACCAGGCACATCCCAAAAAACGGACACATCCCAAAAATCAGCGCATCCCAAAAATCTGCACATCCCAACCTTCCCACCCTGGAATTTCCCACCCCTGCCACTCCCTCTCCTCGCTGGGGCCGCTCCGGCCCATCCCGATCCCACGGAGTCGCGGGATTCCCGGGAATTGCGGCTCACCCTTTTTGCGGGATCCTTCCTCGGAGTCGGGCTTGCGGCTGACGGACACGACTTTCATCAGGAGGTGATTCCCGCCCTGCCGGATCAGCGCCACCACCTGCTTGTGCCCCACCTTCACCACATTCACTCCGTTCACCTGCATTCCCAGAAAAAGAAAAACCATGGATCAGAATTCCCAGTTGGAAAAAAAACCACTGAAGTAGTCCGCAAAAACCCCATTTTTCCTGGTTTGTTTCTTTTTTTCCTCAGCTTTTCCCATCATTTTTGCGTCACTGCTCGGTGATGGTGTGGAGGAGATGGGAACGGCCAATTCCTGCTGGGAGATTCCCAAAAAAATGGGGTTTTCCTGGGTTTTTTGGAGCGTCTGATCATGGAGTGTTCAGAATAGAGAGAATTCCCCAGAAAACCATTCCATGGATTGCAGTGAATCCCATGGGAACTTGCCCATGGAATTGGGTGGACTTGGAGAGGAGGGAAAGGTCCAAGCTGGGATCCTCAGGAGGATTTTGGGATCTGGAGAATCCTGGATAATCCCAAATTCTCTGGGATGGCAATCCCTGGATTTCTGCTCTTTCCTCCTGGTGAAGGTTCATCCAAAAATTCCCGGAGTTCTTCCCAATGCTCTGTGTTTATCCCATGGATTCATCCCAAGGGACGGCCCTGAGCCCATTCCGGCTCCTTTGCTCCCGGAAACTTTGGATTCCCAGGAATCATGGTGTGGGATCATTGGCAACTCCAAAGTTTCCCGGAGCAAAGGAGCTGGAATGGGCTCAGGGCCGTCCCTCGGGATGGATCCATGGGATAAACATGGAGCATTGGGAAGAACTCCAGGAATTTTGGGATGAAACTTCACCAAGAAGAAAGAGCAGAAGTCCAGGGATTGCCATCCCAGAGAATTTGGGATTATCCAGGATTCTCCAGATCCCAAAATCCTCCCGAGGATCCTGGCTTGGACCTTTTCCGTCCTCTCCAAGCTGACCCCATTCCATGGGCAAGTTCCCATGGGATTTACTGGAATCCATGGAATGGTTTTCCAGGGAATTCTCTCCATGTGCACTGAGCTCTTTCCAAACTGCCAGAATTCCACACTCGCATTCCAGAGCCAGCAATTCCTGGATCCTCATCCCTTTTCCCACCCCCTGAATCATTCCCAGCTCCCATCCCAATCCTGCTGGATCCATTCCCCATCTGGAATCCAAGCGGGAATTTCAGGGAGCTCAGGAATTTTGTCCTTCCAGGATCTGCCACATCCAACCAAAAGAATCTGGGAGAAATCCAGAAATTCACGGGAGAATTCCCTTTTCCCAAGGGAATTCCTGAGCCTGGAACCTCCAGAGATTCCCTGCCTGGAAGGGTTTGTGGAGTGGCAAATTCCTGAGGTTCTCCTGTCAGCATTTCATGGGTTGGGAATGAAATCCTGGAATCTGGGAATCCCTGAGGCTGGAAATCCCACTGGGAGCATTCCCAGCACTGCCATTCCCACCCCTGATCCATGGATTTGAAATCCCTTGGGAATAGTGATTCCCACTGCCCTGCTCAGCCCATTCCAATCCTTCCCAAACTTTTCCACAAAGGATTTTTCCCAAATATTCCATTCCTGGCTCAGCTTGAGGCTGTTCCTTCATCCTGTCCCTTTTCCTCAGAATCACATCCTAATTCCAACCTAGATCCAGCCAAGGAATTGTTGGGAATTGTCTCCCACTCCTAATTCTATTTATTTCCACTGGAATTTGAAGGAATTCCAACAAAACCTCAGGATAACCTGAGCCCAACCTCCACCTCCGTGAAATTCCTTGGGATTTCAATCCTGGAATTCCCTGTGCTCCCAATTCATCCCTGCCTTGATTTCCCTCAATTCCTCCCCTCTGGAAAACTGGGAGAGCCCAGTGCTCCTCCCGAGCCTCCGGAATTCCAGGGCTGAGCAGCATTCCCAGACCCCCCTCCCGCAGATCTCCGGGATCCGCTCTCTCAGCCCGGTAATTTGGGAATGGATATTTTTAGGAATTCCTCTCTCCTTGGTTACTGGGAAACTTCGTGTTCCGAGACATCTCCCGGAGAAATCCGAGCTCCGCATTCGTTCCCAACTCGGAGCAGAACATTCCAGCTTTTTTTCCCCACACCAGAGTATCCCAAATTTTGAGCATTTCCATAAAAAAACTGGAGCTGGATCAGCCTCTTCCCTCTTTTAAAATTTTTTTCGAATGCTCCCAAATTCCCAATGATCCGAAATCCCGGCCTTTGATATTTCCTCGGATCCTTTTTATCAACCTCCCACGCTCCGGAGCCGGAATTATCCGCATTTCCTGCTTTTTTTGCTTCCTGACCTTTCCAGCAGGGAGAGGATCCGGGAATGTTTCAGCGTTCCCTCATTCCCACAATTCCGGGGGGGGGAATTTTTTGTCCCAGAGGATTTTTTCCCTCTCTCCTCCTGTATTTTTGGGCCCCGTGTCCTTAAAAAAATCTCTGGAATTTTGTTCATCGGGATCATGGAATGGTTGGGATGGAATTGTCCCATTCCCACCACTGCCCAGAGAAGGATTTTTCCTCATTCCCAAAGAAAATAATGGAACAGTTGAGGTTGGAAAAGCCCTCAGAGACCACCACTAACCCACACTCCCAAATCCAGGTTTTTTGAACATTCCCAAGGATTTGACTCCACCACCGCTCCTTCCAAAACTTCCCAGCCTTTTCCATGGGGCAGCATTCCCAAATATCCCATCCAAACCTCCCCAGGGGATGCTGGGATCCCACCTGGATCCCTCGTTCCAGCTTTCCCTTCCAAAAACCTCGGGATAACAATAAAATCTGTCACTAAATATTGAAAATATCCACAGATTTCCAGCCATGTCTGTATCCCAAATCCTGGGAATTCCCACCTGGATCACTAATTCCTAAAGGAATCATGCAATTCTCATGGAAGTGGTCAAAGTTCTCCACTTCCAAGGCTCCTCATGGAAAAAATTCCAGGACTGAAAACCTCCCAGGATGGAGGGAGACAAAAGGCTGGAAATTCTGGATTTTCCTCTGGAATTCCGGTGGGACTTTCCCAATCCCATTCCTGGAGAGGTTGGATCTTGGCAATTCCCCAGCCTGGCACCGGGAATTTCCTCATGGAGCCATTCCTGGAATGTGGTTCATGGGATCATGGAATTGTTGGAGGTCGGAAAAGCCCTCAGGGATCAAATCCCAGAATTCCCAGCTCTGCCAGGGCCACCCTGGATCCAGGCCCTCCAAATCCACTGGGATTTGATTCCCTCCAGGAGGAATCTTCCCGATTTTCAGCCTAAACTGCGGCTGTTCAAAGGATGCTCCAGATTTTCCGGGAGGAATTCCTGCCAGCGCCTTCCCGAAGGGAATTCAGGGTTGGAATTGGCACCGAGGGCAGCTCGGGAGAGCTCCAGGAGTGACCCAATTCCCAAAGGGAATGTGGGGACTCTGGATCCCTCTGGATCCACACCTGGAGAATTCCAGAACCTCCTGATCCACGCCTGGAGAATTCCAGATCCTCCTAACCTGGAAAACTTCTGGAAGCTCCTGATCCCCACATGGGGACTCTGGATCCACACCTGGAAAACTCCTGGAAGCTCCAGCCCCTGGAGGACTCTGGATTCCCCTGGATCCACATCTGGAGAATTCCAGATCTTCCTAACCTGGAAAACTCTTGGAAGCTCCTGATCCACATGGGGGGATGCTGGATCCCTCTGGATCCACACCTGGAAAACTCCTGGAAGCTCCATGACCTGGGGGACTCTGGATCCCTCTGGATTGACATCTGGAGAATTCCAGAATTTTCTGATCCCAGTCTGGAGAGTTCCTGGCACTTCTACCACCTGGAGGACCCCAGAGCCCTCTGGATCCACACTTGGAGAATTCCAGATCCTCCTGATCCATGCTTGGAGGACTCTGGATCCTCCTGAGCTGGAAAACTTCTGGAAGCTCCTGATCCACACGTGGGGACTCTGGATCCACACCTGGAAAACTCCTGGAAGCTCCAGCCCCTGGAGGACTCTGGATTCCTCTGGATCCACACCCGGAGAATTCCAGAACCTCCTGATCCACACCTGGAGAATTCCAGATCCTCCTAACCTGGAAAACTTCTGGAAGTTCCTGATCCACATGGGGGGATGCTGGATCCCTCTGGATCCACACCTGGAAAACTCCTGGAATCTCCGTGACCTGGGGGACTCTGGATCCCTCTGGATCGACATCTGGAGAATTCCAGAACTTCCTGATCCCAGTCTGGAGAGTTCCTGGCACTTCTACCACCAAGAGGATCCTGGAGCCCTCTGGATCCACACTTGGAGAATTCCAGACCCTCCTGATCCACACCTGGAGGACTCTGGATCCTCCTGAACTGGAAAACTTCTGGAAGCTCCTGATCCACATGTGGGGACTCTGGATCCCTCTGGATCCACACCTGGAGAATTCCAGATCCTCCTGATCCACGCTTGGAGGACTCTGGATCCTCCTGACGTGGAAAACTGGAAGCTCCTGATCCACATGTGGGGACTCTGGATCCCTCTGGATCCACACTTGGAGAATTCCAGAACTTCCTGATCCACACCTGGAGAACTCCAACATGTGAGGGACACTGGATCCATCTGGATCCACACCTGGAGGATTTCTGGAAGCTTGGAATCCACAGGAATTCCCCCATGGAAAGGGGGTCAGGCCTTGGCAGGGGCTGCCCAGGGAGCTTTGGAGTGCCCACCCCTGGAGGTGTCCAGGGAATTCCTGGAAATCCACTCGGTGCTCTGGGCTGGGGAGCAGGTCCAGTGCAGACTTGGTGCCCTTGGAATTCTTTTCCAAGCCCAAGGATCCCGGGATTCTGAGGAGAAGCACACGGGACCAGCTCCAGGATTTTGGGAAGCCTCTCCCAGGCGCTGAGCAGGGACATTCCCGGTGTCACACTGGCCCCAAAAGGAAGTTCAGGGAATATGCCAGGCTGGAACTGGGAAATTATCCATGGAAAAGGCAGAGAGGAGGAAAATCCAGAAATTGGATTCCTTGGATAAAAGGAGCTCCCACAGCTCAGAGGGAAAGGGAAAATTCCCAGTGGGGAAGGAAGAGCTCAGGGAATTCCCAAAACAGCTCCGGAATCTACTGGAATGAATCCAGAGGAGGTTCTGGAGCTGCTCCAAGGCTGGAGCCCCTGTGGAGTTGGGTTGGAAAATCTGGGAATGCTCCCCTGGAGAAGGGAAGGATCCAGGGAGAGCTTCCAGGACATTCCAGGCCTGCAGGGGCTCCAGGAGAGCTGCACAGGGACTGGGGACAAGGCCTGCAGGGACAGCACCCAGGGAATGGCTCCCAGTGCCAGAGGGCAGCCATGGATGGGATCTTGGCAATGAGGAATTCCTGGCTGGGCTGCAATTGCCAGAGCAGCTGGGGCTGCCCCTGATCCCTGCAATGGCCAAGGAAAGGCTGGGCACTGGGGCTGGAGCAGATGGGACAGTGGGAGGTGTCCAGGGGTTGGAAGTGGATGGAGGTGGAGTTGGAGGTCCTTCCAACCCAAAGCTCACCAGGATTGGGGAATTGTGGAATCCTTGCCCATGGAATGCCGGCAGTGCCTCGGGAAGGGCCCCCGAGCCCCCAGGGATCCGTGCAGGGACAGCCCGGGCACAGTGGGATGTGCCCCGGGCTGGGGGCCAGGGCAGCTCTGCTGGGAGCGGGGCAGGGGTCGGGAATGTCCTCCTGGCCCTGCCCAGCTCCTGCCAGGAGCCAGCGGGGATCGGGATCTGCTCCAGGGAATGAGCCCCTGGAAAAGAGGGAGCAGCCGCAGCCTGGGCCAGGGGAAGTTGGGGTTGGATTTTTGGGAATTTTTCCATGGAAAGGAGCCTCCAGCCATCCCAGATCCCTCCAGGCTTTGTTTTCCTCCTTCTCCTGTCAGGACAAGCAGAAGTGGGAATGTCCCAGGTCTCCTCCCAGCTTTCCATGGAGACAGAGCCTCAAATCCTCAGCGTGGAGAAAATCGGGATCAGATTCCTACCCAAAGCACGTCAGGCAGCACGAAATGCCAGAGATTCATCCCTAATGGAATCCTGGGATGGTTTGGGTGGGAAAGGACCTCAAGGCTCATTCCAGGGACACTTCCCACCATCCCAGGCTGCTCCAGCCTTTCCTTGGACATTCCAGGGATCAGGGGCAGCCCCAGCTGCTCTGGGAATTCCAACCCAGCCAGGAATTCCTCATTGCCAAGATCCCATCCATGGCTGCCCTCTGGCACTGGGAGCCATTCCCTGGGTGCTGTCCCTGCAGGCCTTGTCCCCAGTCCCTCTGCTCTGAGCTCTCCCTGGATCCTTCCCTTCTCCAGGCGAACATTCCCAGCTCTCCCAACCTAGCAGGACCTGTCCCAATCCCAACACTCTTCACATTCCATTGGAATCCAACTTTCCATGATCCCTTTCCAAACAAAGCAGTGCCTGGATCCAGTCCATGAACCATTCCTTGGATTTCCCACTGGAAAACTCTTTTTTCCGCCTTTCTAAACTCCAGCCCTGTCCTATTCCCACCAATCCCATGGGAACATCCCAAGTTCCTCCTCCAGCCAGGAAAATCCCTAAAGCACCAACAAATCCAGGGAATACCCTGAAATCCCAGTGTGCTCTCCACGGGATGGAGCAGACACAATTCCAAGGGGATTCACTGGCACTGAGGGACTCTGGATCCACACCTGGAGAATTCCAGATCCTCCTGATCCACACCCAGAGGACTCCAGGATCATTCTGGATCCACACCTAAAGAACCTCTGGAAGTTTCATGACCTGGACGACTCCAGATCCTCCTGACCCATACCCGGGTGAATTCCAAAACTCCTGGGCAATTCCCAAAATTCCCTGGGAAGGAGTGGAATTCCGGGAGGCGCTCACCTCGATCAGAAAGTCCCCCGTGCGCAATCCCGCTCTCCAGGCGACTCCTTCCACATCCACGGATTCCAGGTACTGCAGCGCTGGGAATGCCGGCGTGGGCGTGAACTCCTCAATCGGGGTCTCGGCTGGAAAACACAACGGGAAGGGGAACTGAGGGATTTCCAAGGAAATTCCGTAAGGGAAGGGTCAGGTTGTACGCAGCGTTCCTAAAATCATGGAATTACGGAGCTGGAAAAGCCTCGGAGCGCAAACGTTCCCAGCAGTGCTGAGGTCACTCCGGATCCGTGTCCCCAAGTGCCACATCCATGGATTCATGGATTTGAACCCCACCCCTTGTCCTGCCCCTGATCCCACCTCAGTGATGGAATCCGAGGTGGAATCAGTATTGGAATCAATAATGGAATCAATGATGGAAACAATGAAGGAATCCAAGATGGAATCAATAATGGAACTAATAGTGGAATCAATAACGGAATCCAAGATGGAATCAATAATGGAACCAACAATGGAATCAATCATGGAATTAATGACAGAATCAATGATGGAATCCAAGATGGAATCAATGAAGGAATCAATGAAAGAATCCAAGATGGAATCAATAATGGAACTAATAATGGAATCAATGAAGGAATAAAGAACGAATTCAAGATGGAATCCAAGATGGAATCAATGAAGGAATCCAAGATGGAATCCATAATGGAACTGATGATGGAATCAATAATGGAACTAATAATGGAATCAATGAAGGACTAGAGGAGGAATTCAAGATGGAATCAATGAAGAAATCCAAGATGGAATCAATAACAGAACTAATTATGGAATCAATAATGGAACTGATAATGGAATCAATGAAGGAATCAATAAAGGAATCAAAGAAGGAATCAAAGATGGAATCCAAGATGGAATAAATAACCGACTCAGTCATGGAACTAATAATGGAATCAATGATGGAACCAATAATAGAATCAGTCATGGAATCAATGATGGAATCATGGAACCATTTGGGTTGGAAAATCCTTTGGAGAACATCAAATCCAACCGGTCCCAGCACTGCTGAGGCCACCTCTGATCCGTGTCCCCAAGTGCCACATCCACATGGATTAGAATCCCACCGGGAATGGGGATTCCACCCCTGTGCCAGGGCTGGAAAAGCCTTTCCAGGAGGGAATTTTCCTGTTATCCAACCTGGAGATGCCCTGGCACAGCCTGAGGTTGTGTCCCCCTCTCCCCGTTCCCACCTCAGTGATGGAACCAGTGATGGAGATAATGAAGGAATCCAAGAGGGAATCAATGATGGAATCCAAGGTGGAATCAATAATGGAACTAAGAATGGAATCAGTCATGGAATCAATGATGGAATCCGAGATGGAATCTGAGATGGAATCAATGAGGGAATCAATGAAAGAATCCAAGATGGAATCAATAATGGAACTAATGATGGAATCAATGAAGGAATAAAGAAGGAATCCAAAATGGAATCCAGGATGGAATCTGAGATGGAATCAATGAAGGAATCCAAGATGGAATCAATAATGGAACTGATGATGGAATCAATAATGGAACTAATAATGGAATCAATGAAGGAATCAAAGAAGGAACCAGTGAGGGAATCAAGATGGAATAAATAATGGACTCAGTCATGGAACTAATAATGGAATCAATGACAGAATCGGTGATGGAATCCAAGATGGTATCAATGATGGATTCAAAAAAGGAATCAGTGATGGAATCCAAGATGGAACCAATAATAGAATTAGTCATGGAATCAATGATGGAGTCATTTGGGTTGGAAAATCCCTTGGAGAACATCAAATCCAACTGTTCCAAGCACTGCCGAGGCCACCCCTGATCCGTGTCCCCCAGTGCTGCATCCACATGGATTTGGATCCCACTGGGAATGGGGATTCCCTGGACCCCTCCAGGGATGGCACCCCAAAGCTCCCTGGGCAGCCCCTGCCAAGGCCTGGCCCCTTTCCATGGAAAACGATCCCAAATTCGGGAGCTGGGCCTGCCCTGGCCCAGGCTGGGGTCGCTCCCTCCGTTCCCGGGGCTCATTCCTGCAGCAGATCCCGATCCCCGCTGGCTCCTGGCAGGAGCTGGGCAGGGCCAGGAGGACATTCCCGACCCCTGCCCCGCTCCCAGCAGAGCTGCCCTGGCCCCCAGCCCGGGGCACATCCCACTGTGCCCGGGCTGTCCCTGCACGGATCCCTGGGGGCTCGGGGGCCCTTCCCGAGGCACTGCCGGCATTCCATGGGCAAGGATTCCACAATTCCCCAATCCTGGTGAGGACCTGGCTGGGAGGGACCTCCCAGCCCATCCCAAGGATCCCCCAGGATCCAGGAGATCCCACGGGCACAGCCCAGGAAGTTTTCCAAGCGTTTCCATTCCCAGAATCTGTGAATTCCACCCCGGGTTGATCCCAAACCTTTGCTTTCCAGAATGGATCCCAAGGATCCACCTGGACCCACCACAGCTCTGAAAAATGGGAGAAATTCCTGCTGGGACAACCCAGCCTGAGGAAAATCCATCCATTCAATCCTTCCTGCTCTCCTTATCCCAAATTTTCCCTCATCCCTCTCACTTCCAGCTGAATCCCTCCCACGGAGCTGCGGGGTCTCCTCATTCCCAAATCCACCCAGAGTGGATCAGGAGCCAGGAGAAACTCTCATCCCTACAAATTATCCCAAGAAATGGATTTTTAGGAGCTGAGAGATCCCAGATCCTCGAGATGACCCCGGTGGCCTCTCCTTTGACGCCCTTCCAGCCACATTCCCAACATTCCCCTCCCTTCCCGCCAAACCACGCCTCCGTTTCCACCCAGATCCAAGACTTTTCCTCCTCTCTACGTTTTCATTCCCACATTTTAGGCGGGATTTTTCCACCCCGGCACGGATGGCACCCCGGGAACCTTTCCCTGCCACCCCTCCATGTGCTGAAGCTTCTCAGCTGCTTCCCACCAACGGCTTTCCACGATTTCTGCCTTTCCCGGGAGAAGTGGCAAACGCTTGACAGCTCATCCCTATTTTTAGACATTCCGACGGAATGTCGGAGCGCTCTCCAAACCCTCCAGGATCCTTCCAGGATTTCAGCTCCTGCGATCCCAAGATGCTCCAAGTGTCCGACCTGGCCTTGGACACGTCCAGGGGTCCCAGCCATGGATTATCTGGGATAAATTCCACGGAGCGAATCCCACATTCCCGTGGATCCCACCG
The DNA here is from genome assembly GCA_009764595.1 of Geothlypis trichas. NCBI lineage: Eukaryota > Metazoa > Chordata > Aves > Passeriformes > Parulidae > Geothlypis > Geothlypis trichas. Next base: position 73,842,873 of record CM019904.1, on the reverse strand, counting down.
CATCCCATGCCCATCCATCCCCTGAGTTATCCGTGTGTCATTCCAGGCACTTTTCCAGCTTTTTCCGTGGGCTGGGAGCCACCAGCCCACGGTGGGTGCACGTCGTGATCTGGGATTTGGGAAGTGCTGCCAGAGCCTGAAGGATTTGGCAAATGGGAAAATGCTCGGGAATTGGGAATTGTCTCCCTGTGGAATAATTCCGGGAGGAGAATTTCATCCAGGAGGGGACAAAGGGACACGGGGACAATTCCCATGATCCCAGATTTCTCCAACCTGGCCTTGGGGCTCTGAGCTCTCCCTGGATCCTTCCCTTCTCCAGGAGAACATTCCCAGTTTTTCAGAGGGAAGCTGATCCAATCCTCCAGGATTTTCCTCCTGGTGTCGGGAGCACTGGAGCTCCCCTCAGAATGCTTTGGGTGGGAAAGGACCCAAATCCCACCCAATTCCAACCCTTGGACACTTCCCACTACCCCAGGCTGCTCCAAGCCCTGTCCTGAGCTTGGGAATTTTTCTCCCAGGTTTTACAACCCCTGGGAGTGGAGAAGGGAGAGGAGAAGGACATCCCTGCTCCCAGCAAATCCTGGGAATCCTGATCCAACTCTCCCAGCTCAGCCATTCCCAAAACCAGTGTGGGACCAAACCCAATCCAGGGAATGCTCCAGGTGTGGAAATCATGGAAAATCCATCCCTAAGTGCCCTCCCGGGGAAGAAATCCAATGGGAAGAGTCTCCCATCCAATGGGAGAACCAAAGCAAAAAGTTGGGAATTAAATCCAGGAAGCTCCCACTGGGAATGAGGGGAATTCCCTGACCAGGAGGTTCAGCCTTTCCCACCAAAACTCTGGACTTGGAATTCTGGGAAGCGCTATGGGAACACCCTGAGGAGCCACCACGGCCCTGGATGGGGAATTGGGAATTCTGGGCTTAAATTCCCACAATTCCCAGCTGGAATTCCAGAGCCAGCTGTGGGAGAAGCCTTGGAAGAGCTGGGTCACCAGGGAGGCCTGGGAGCACCAAAATCCATCCGGGAGGGAACCAAATCCCAACCTGGGGACACCAAACCCCATCGAGGGGGACAAAATTCCATCCTGGAAGCACCAAATCCCATCCCAGGGACACCAAATCCATCCTGGAGAACCAAATCCCATCCTAGGGAACATCAAACTCCATCCTGAGGGACCACACCCCATTCTGGGGATCAAATTCCATCCTGGGGACACCAAATTCCATCCTGGAAACACCAAATCCCAACCTGGGGACACCAAATCCCATTCAGGGGGACAGAATTCCATCCTGGAAGCACCGAATCCCATCCCAGGGGCACCAAATCCATCCTGAGAAACCAAATCCCACCCTGGGGATCAAATTCCATTCTGGAAGCACCAAATTCCATCCTGGGGAACCAAATCCCATCCAGGGGGACAAAATTCCATCCTGGGAACACTGAATCCATCCTGGAGAACAAAATCCAATCCTGAGGGACCAAATCCCAACCTGGGGAAACAAAATCCATCCCGAGAAACCAAATCCCATCGTGGGGATCAAATTCCATCCTGGAAGCACCAAATCCCATCCTGGGGACACCAAAATCCCATCCAGGAGGACAAAATTCCCATCCTGGTCATCCCTGGAGTGGTGAGGCAGTTGGAGCAGGTCCCCATCCCAGGGATCCCAGAAAGTTCCAAACTCAGGGAATTCCCAAAGGATCCTCCAATCCTCAATGCATCCCAGCAAGCTCCGAGCTCAGGGAATTCCCAAAGGATCCATTGATTCCACAGATCCTGGAAAGCTCCAAGCTCAGGGAATTCCCACCTGGAATATCCAACTCCCAAGCCCAGCTCCAGGCTCTTCCCTTTCCTCCTTTCCCTTGGGATTGGTTCCTTCAGAAGATCCACAGGAAGGAATAATCTTGGGAATTTTGGGAATGACCCAGTTCTCTCCAGACACACCAAGAGAAGCTCATCCCAACAAGAAAAAACTTGGATTCATTCCCTTAATTTGGATTTCAGGACAGATCCCTGTTACCCATAAAATCATGGAATGGGTTGGGTGGGAAGGGCCCTCAAAGCTCATCCCATTCCAGTATGGCATTCCATGATCCCAGGCTGCTCCTGGGCAATTTCAGGGATCCAGGGAGAGCCACAGATTCCCTGGGAATTCCCAAGGGATTGGATGTGGGGCAAAGCCAGCTCTGAGAGCTGCAGGGATTGGGATAAATGGGAATAACTCCGATCCCTGGGATGGAACGGGACGGGACGTTCCCCTTGGGAATTGGGAAGAGTTGGACCTGGGATGGGCTGGGAAGGACCCCAGGGTGGGCAGAGCCTTTTCCCTGGAAGTGCCTTTTCCCATGGAATGGGAAAAATTCCAGGGAGGAGTTTGCAGCAGGAAGAGCAAATTCCTTTAGGGATCATCCCAAAATCCGCCTCCCTCCCTCTGCCCAGGATGAAGCTCCAGCCCTGCCTTTTCCAGCCCCGCCTTTTCCAGCTCCTTTTCCCCACAGGCCTGGAGTGGTTTTCCAGGAAAATCCAAAGGGATGAGTGCTGACATGGATGGAGCCAATTCCTGGTCTAAAATCCATGGAATTCCAGCCCAAAATCCATGGACCAGATTCCAAGCCACTTCCCTAACTTGGGAATGCTGCTCCAGAGGGAGCATTCCCAGATTCTGGATCTTCCAGGCCAGGACCCCTCTGCTTCAATGACCTCCCTGTGTCCCACAGAATTCCCAAATCCCGCAGAATTCCCAAATCCTGCAGAATTCCCAAATCCCGCACGCCTCATGCCCACTCCAAGCGCTTCCCTCAGCCTCGGCACATGAAGGGAAACTGGGAATGGCAGAAGAGCCAGGAAGGAAAAAAAAGGGGGAAGGAAAAACCAGAAATTGGGATTAAATTTCCCGGTTTTCCTGACACAAAAGCTGTGGGATTGACCCCAGAAAAAAATCCCATGGATGCCATTTTGGGCCCTAAAGTTTCACTTGGTGCTCCACGGATGGGAAATCCATAGGGAATGGGAGGGAAATTCCCACTGGGATGCAAACCTTGAGACAGAAGGGACAGAAGGACAGAAATCCAGGAGTTCTCCTGGAAAATCCCATTCCAGCCTGGATCTGCAGCTCTTCCCAGCTTTCCTCCCACGTGGAAAACAGCTCCGCTGTCCCTCTGCTCCTGGGAATGCCGGGGGTGGAGAGGTCTCTCCATCCCGAGCTTTTCCCGCCTCCTCTTCCCTAAATCCATAGGAACATTCCCAAGTCTCCAAGAGATTCTTTTTTTTTTTTTTTTTTTTTGCAGCAAAAAGGTGGAATTCTGGACAAAGGAGCCACAGGAAACTCCCAGGAAAGATCCCAGGGAGAACCCCAGGATGAGCCGGGAATGAGCTCCGGGGTGGGAGCAGCAGGAAAAACTCTCCTGATTTTCCCCAGGGATCCCAAAATCCTCCAGCTCTCCCCAGCTAAAATCCAGGGAAAAGCTCCGAGCATTCCAACCCCAAGAAGCCATGGATGGAGCTGGGCAGGGGCTGTTCATTCCCACTGGGAAAAAGGAGTGAAAACTCCCCAAAATTCCAAGAAGCATCCACACCAAAACCCCCAGAAAGCGGGAAAGGGGAAGATGTAATGGGGGAAGGAAATCCCTTTGGAGCCCCCCAGGATTGCTGGGAATGGGGCTCCGGAGCTGAGCAGGGGCTGTTCATCCTTCTGGGAAGCAAAGTGACAATTCCCAAAAATTCCAAGCAGCATCCATAGAAAACCTCCTGAAAATTCCGAGAGAGCCACAATGGCAGCAGGACACTGAACTGAACCGGAGAAATCCAGGGAAGAAAATCCCTTTGGAGCCCCCCTGAAATAACCAGGAATGAGAATCCTGGGCTGTTCACTCCATGAGGGAAAAGAAGTGAAAATTCCCAAAAATTCCAAGGCACCACCAGCACTAAAACCTCCAAAATTCCAAGAGAGCCACAATGGCAGCAGGACACGGCACAGAACCGGAGAGAACCGGAGAAAACCAGGGAGGAAAATCCCCTTGGAGCCCCCCAGGATTACTGGGAATGAGAATCCTGAGCTGCTCATCCCTCAGGGAAAAGCAGTGAAAATTCCCAAAAATTCCAAGCCACCACCAGCACCAAACCCCCCAATAAAACCCCAAATCCACAACCCCAGACCACGACACCGAACGAGCCAGGGAGGAAAATCCCTCTGGAGCCTGGGAATGAGAATCCCAGGAATGAGAATTCTGAGCTGTTCATGCCTCAGGGAAAAGAAGCGAAAATTCCCAAAAATTCCAAGGTACTACGAGCAGCACCTACCCAAAAATGTGAGAGAGCCACGATGGCAGCAGGACACGGCACTGAGCCGGAGAAATCCAGGGAGGAAAATCCCCTTGGAGCCCCCAGGATTGCTGGGAATGGGGTTCCGGAGCTGTTCATTCTCCCAGGGAAAAAGAGCAAAAATTCCCAAAAAATTCCCCCAAAATTCCAAGGCACCACGAGCAGCACCAGCACCACAACCCCCGAAATTCTGAGAGAGCCACCATGGCAGCAGGACATGGCATTGAACCGGAGAAATCCAGGGAGGAAAATCCCCTTGGAGCCCCCAGGATTGCTGGGAATGGGGCTCCGGAGCTGTTCATTCTCCCAGGGAAAAGGAGGAAAAATTCCCAAAAAATTCCCCAAAAATTCCAAGGCACCACGAGCAGCACCAGCATCACAACCCCCGAAATTCTGAGAGAGCCACGATGGCAGCAGGACATGGCATTGAACCGGAGAAATCCGGGGAGGAAAATCCCCTTGGAACCCCCCAGGATTGCTGGGAATGAGGATCCCGAGCCGAGCAAGGGCTGTTCATTCCATCGGGGAAAAGCAGTGAAAATTCCCAAAAATTCCAAGCCAGCACCAGCATCACACCCTCCCCAAAAACCCCAAATCCACAACCCCAGACCACGACACTGAACGAGCCAGGGAGGAAAATCCCTTTGGAGCCTGGGAATGAGAACCCTGAGCCATTCATTCTCCCAGGGAAAAGCAGCGACAATTCCCAAAAATTCCAAGGCACCACCAGCATCAAAACCCACAAAATTCCGAGACATCCACGGTGGCACCAGGACACGGCATTGAACCGGAGAAATCTGGGGAAGAAAATCCCTTTGGAGCCCCCCAGGATTGCTGGGAATGGGGCTCCGGAGCTGAGCAGGGGCTGTTCGTTCCCTCAGGGAAGCGAACTGAATATTCCCAAAAATTCCAAGGCACCATGAGCAGCACCAGCAGCACAACCCCCGGAACTCCAAACCCACAACCCCAGAGCACGACACCGAACCGAGCCAGGGAAGAAAATCCCTTCGGAGCCCCTCAGGATTAGCGGGAATGAGAACCCTGAGCCGTTCGTTCCCTGACGGAAAAGGAGCGAAAATTCCCAAAAATTCCAAGGCAGTGTCAGCACCAAACCAAAAACCCAAAACCCCAAACCCACAACCCCACTCCACGCCATCGCCCCAAGCCGATCCCCTCCAGCGCTGCACAACCACGCCGGGAAAAATCCCCGTAAAAAAAACCCTGGGGGGAAAAAAAACCCTAAAAAAAACCGGAAAAAAAAAGGAGAAAATCCTGGGAAAAAACGCCTGGAAAAGCGGATCCGGGCTTACCTTTGGCCCCGCGCAGGACGAAGCCGAAGCCCTCATGCTCCCGCTTCTGCAGCACGGCCGTCTTCTCCTCGATGATGTAGTCACTGGGCAGGAAAGAGCACAAGAGAATGATGCCAGGGTTAGAGCGCAGCACCATCGCTGCCAGCGCCGTGGCCGCTGTCACCAGCCGGGGGTGGCCCTGTCACCAGCCGGGGGTGGCCTTTGTCACCAGCCAGGGGTGGCCTCTGTCACTCGTCGCATCCAGCCTTTCATCTCCGCAGGGATCGTTGCTTCCCCTCCCTTCCTTTCTCTTCCTTTCTTTCTCTCTCTTTTTTCTTTTTTTTTTCCTCCTGGATTTTTTTTTCCTGGTTTTTTTTTTCTCTCCCCGGATTTTTTTTTTTGCGCCCAAAGTCACACCAAAAAGACGGAAGCGACTTTTGCCTCGGCGTGGAGGAGGAGGAAAAGGAGGAAAAGGAGGAGGAGGGAATTAAAAAAAAGAAGAAGAAGAAATCGTGGATGTCCCTGCTGCCCACCGGGCCCCTCGCAGTCACCTGCAGAGGAATGCAGGGATACGGAGCCCTCGCAGGAATGCAGGGATACGGAGCCCACGCAGGAATTTCGGGAATTTCGGGATCCGGAGCTTTGCCCGTTAAACGCGGAGCCCCATCGGGAATCGTCTCTTCCCACACTTGCCGAGCGCGTCTCCCGCGGGAATAAAAACCGGGATTCTTGGATGGAAGCGGCGCTGCCTCCTCGCCGCTGGCCGGGCAGGAGCGGGGCAGAGTTTAAATCCTCATCCCGGCGGATTTGATCCCAAAATTTCCCCCCTCCTCGGGCGTTGCTAAGTGACGGATTGCCGGGAGCGGGGGGGAAGGAGCATCCTTGGGAAAAGCCGGGAATGATCCAGCGATGGATGGATGGACGGAGGGAGAGAGGGAGGGATGGAGGGAGGGGTTGGAGCCCCCTCCCCAAATGGGCTCTAGGAGCGGCGGGAGGGGGAGGGGGCCGCAGGTCCCTCCCAGCGGAGCCGCAGGGGTGACATCAGAGCCGGGATAATCCGGGAGCGCCGGGAAGGAGCTTGGGAAGGAGCCGGGAAGTGGGAGCCAGAGCGGGAGGGGAGAGGAGGGAGCGAGGGGAGGGATGGGAGAGGATGGGAGGGATGGGAACAATGGGAGGGATGGGGAGATGGAAAAGGTTTGGGAATATTGGGGAGGGATGGGAGGGATGGGAACAATGGGAGGGATGAGGAGGGATGGAGAGATGGAAAAGGATGGGAGGGATGGAAACGGATGGGAGGGATGGGGAGATGGAAAAGATTTGGGAATATTGAGGAGGGATGGGAGGGATGGGAACAATGGGAGGGATGGGAGAGATGGAAAAGGATGGGAGGGATGGGAACGGATGGAAGGGATGGGAACAATGGAAGGGATGGGGAGATGGAAAAGGTTTGGGAATATTGGGGAGGGATGGGAACGGATGGAAGGGATGGGGAGATGGAAAAGGTTTGGGAATATTGGGGAGGGATGGGAACGGATGGGAGGGATGGAGAGATGGAAAAGGTTTGGGAATATTGGGGAGGGATGGGAGGGACGGGAACAATGGGAGGGATGAGGAGGGATGGAGAGATTGAAAAGGATGGGAGGGATGGGAATGGATGGAAGGGATGGGAACAATGGGAGGGATGGGGAGATGGAAAAGGTTTGGGAATATTGAGGAGGGATGGGAGGGATGGAAGGGATGTGGAGAGATGGAGAGATGGAAAGGATGGGAGGGATGGGAACGGATGGGAGGGATGTGGAGATGGAAGAGGGATGGGGAACAATGGAGGGGTGGGAATAATTGGGAATGTTGGAGAGGGATAAGGAGGGATGGGAATGGATGGCAGGGATGGGAACAATGGGAGGGATGGGAGATGGAAAAGGTTTGGGAATATTGGAGAGGGATGGGGAACAATGGGGAGGAGTGGGAATAATTGGGAATGTTGGAGAGGGATGGGGAGGGATAGGGAAAAATGGGAGAGATGGGAGAGATGGGAAAGGATGGGAGGGATAGGAAAGGATGGGAGGGATGGGAACAATGGGAGGGATGGGGAGATGGAAAAGGTTTGGGAATATTGGGGAGGGATGGGAATGGATGGGAATGGATGGAAGGGATGAGAAGGGATGGAGAGATGGAAAAGGATGGGAGGGATGGGGAGATGGAAGAGGGATGGGGAACAATGGGAGGGGTGGGAATGATTTGGAATATTGGAGAGGGATAAGGAGGGATGGGAACGGATGGGAGGGATGGGAACAATGGGAGGGATGGAGAGATGGAAAAGGTTTGGGAATATTGGGGAGGGATGGGGAGGGACTGGAACAATGGGAGGGATGAAAAATGATTGGGAATATTGGAGAGGGGGTAAGGAGGGATGGGGAAAAATGGGAGGGATGATTGGGAGGGATGGGAGAGGTGG
>CM019904.1:73808775-73834605 GCA_009764595.1 Geothlypis trichas | reverse complement strand
TGGTTCCAATCCTGGTGAGTGGTTCCAATCCTAGTGGTTCCAACCCTGGTGGGTCCCATCCTGGTGATTCCAATCCTGGTGGTTCCAATCCTGGTGGTTCCAATCCTGGTGGTTCCAATCCTGGTGGGTCCCATCCTGGTGGGTCCCATCCTGGTGGGTCCCATCCTGGTGGGTCCCATCCTGGTGGTTCCAACCCTGGTGGTTCCAACCCTGGTGGTTCCAACCCTGGTGAGTGGTTCCACTCCTGGTGGTTCCACTCCTGGTGGGTCCAACCCTGGTGAGTGGTTCCAACCCTGGTGGGTCCAACCCTGGTGGTTCCCACTCCTGGTGGTTCCAACCCTGGTGGGTGGTTCCAACCTTGATGGTTCCAATCCTGGTGGTTCCAATCCTGGTGAGTGGTTCCCATCCTGGTGGTTCCAATCCTGGTGGGTTCCAACACTGGTGGGTCCCATCCTGGTGGTTCCAACCCTGGTGGTTCCAACCTTGATGGTTCCAATCCTGGTGGGTCCCATCCTGGTGAGTTCCAACCCTGGTGAGTTCCAACCCTGGTGGTTCCAACCCTGGTGGTTCCAACCCTGGTGGTTCCAACCCTGGTGGGTCCAACCCTGGTGAATGAGTCCAATCCTGGTGGGTTCCAATCCTGGTGGTTCCAACCGTGGTGGTTCCAACCCTGGTGATTCCCATTCTGGTGGTTCCAACCCTGCTGGTCCCAGCCCTGGTGATTCCAACCCTGGTGGGTCCCCCCATGTATCTCCAGCTCCTCAGGTGGACACAGGTGCTCCCTGGAGTAGGGGTTGTGTGTACCCTGCTGTGCCTGGAGGGAAATCCACATTTTCCCTGGTTTTTTGCACCATTCCTGTTGGAAATCCCAGAGAAGGAGTTGTCCCCTGTGTATCTTTATGGGGGTGTAGGGAATTAAGTGTCCCTGTCCTAAGGGAGCCTCTCACCCCATAGAACTTTGGGGTGAACACCTCACCTCCCTGCTGATGGATTTCCAGCCTCTTTTGGGGCTGCTCTAAAATTTCCTGTCCCTTTGGAGGTCCCAGGGTGAGGGTTTGTCTCCATAACTGTGATTTCCTCCAGGGTGTTTTCCCTGGAATTCCAGTTTCTCCTTGGAGGGAGCACAAACAAGATCTGGATCTTGGTTTTCTTCCCTAAAATCCCTTTTTTGGGCTTGGGAGGGGGTTCAGCTGCTCAGAAAGGACATTTCCCTCTGAGATCCTGACTCCCACCCCAGAGTTTGGAGTTTGATATCCTCATCCCATCTCTATTTTTAGAGACCCTCAGGGCACCCATCATTCTCCTTAAATGTGCTTAAACTCTTCATCCCCCACCCCTCTCTCCATTTTTTCCTGTGTTCAACCACAAAAATGGATTTCACCTTTATTTCAGAGGGTGGTTGGGAGCTTCAAACCTGCCTCACTCCCTGGCTGCTCCCAATCCCAGGAGCAAAGCAACAAATCCAGGAGGAACCTGGAATTCCCACCTGCTCCTGCCTCCCTGTGCTTGGGATTGCTGCTGGAGAGGAGCTGGGAGTACAAATTGTTCCTTCTCCTCCTTTCCTCAGCCTCTCAACCCATGTTCTTCATTCATCCAGGTCCTCTCCTCCTCAGGAGAAAGAAATAATATCCAATATCCTGGTGGTATTGCAATAAAACCACATTTGGGAGCTGTAACATTGGGCACGTGGAGCTGAAGCATCTGGTGAAAGGAGGTTTAGAACAAAAATAAGATATAAATTGTTTTTATTCAGATCCAACAGAGCTTTGCTGATATGGAGGTAAAAGTCTAATTAAAATAGATGGAATTTGTAGTGGAGCTGTGATTCTTAGGAGTGTTTGATAGAAACAAAAGCTCAGGATTTTTTTTTTGGCTGGTTTATACAAATATAATTTTTTTCCCCTTTCCTTGGAATCCTAACACCCATCCTTGAGATACCAATCCACAAAATTGTGATTTTGCAATTCTGAGACAAAAAGAGTTCCCAGAACATTTCAGTGACTCTTTTCCTCTTTTCACTCTCATTTTAAATCTTCTGTCAATTCAGCATTTTATTGTTCTGTCTGCCTTTAGGTGTTCTGATTTGTATTTTACCTTGATAGGGTGTAAACCAGGAAGGAATTGATGGAATAGATGATATTTTTATATATATTTATATGCAGATATTATAGATGCTGCTGGGCTTTTCTCTGCCAGCTTTAGAGATCAAATCTTGGGCCAAATTCCTGGAATTGTTGTTCCATTTGAGTTCTTGCTGGAAATGCTGGAATTCCTCATTCCTGAGAGGTGAAATTTTTCCAGGTGAATGCCCAACCAGTTCTGACCCTCAGCTGCAAGATAAATTAAATTTAATGAGATTCAGGTCTTGATTGAATGGTTGTGAAGTGACAGCTCTGTGTTCTTTCTTCAGCTGGGAGAGGAATGGTGGAATTGTAGGATGGGATGGGTTGGGTTGGAGGGACCTTAAAGCCCATCCAGTTCTGACTCCTGATACAAGAAAACTTAAATTTAAACAGTTTTAAATTTAAGAAAATTTACTTAAATTTACTTAAATGTACTCAGATTCAGGTCTTGGTTTAATGGTTATGAAGTGACAACTCCATGTCCCTTTCTTCAGCTGAGAGAGGAATCACAAGGTGGGATGGGTTGAGTTTGAAGGGACCTTAAAGCCCATCCAGTTCTGACCCTCAGCCACAAGAAAAACTGGAATTTAAGGAGTTTCAGTCCTGGGTTTAATGGTTGTGAGGTGACAGCTCTGTGCCCCTTTCTTCAGCTGGGAGAGGAATGGTGGAATCATGGGATGGATTGGAGGGGACCTTAAAGCCCATCCAGTTCTGACCCCTGCCTCAAGAAAAGTTAAATTTGATCAGATTCAGGTCTTGGTTTAATGGTTAAGAAGTGACAACTCTGTGCTCCTTTCTTCAGCTGAGAGAGGAATCATGGGATGGGATGGGTTGAGTTTGAAGGGACCTTAAAGCCCATCCAGTTCTGACCCTCAGAAAAACTTAAATTTAATCAGATTCAGGTCTTGATTGAATAATTGTGAGGTGACAGCTCCGTGTCCTTTCTTCAGCTGGGAGAGGAATGGTGGAATTGTAGGATGGGATGGGTTGGGTTGGAGGGACCTTAAAGCCCATCCAGTTCTGACCCCTGATACAAGAAAAACTTAAATTTAAACAGTTTCAGTCCTGGGTTTAATGGTTGTGAAGTGACAGCTCTGTGTCCATTTCTTCAGCTGGGAGAGGAATGGTGGAATTGTGGGATGGATTGGGTTGGAGGAACCTTAAAACTCATCCAGTTCTGACCCTCGGCTGCAAGAAAAACTTGAATTTAATCAGATTCAGGTCTTGATTGAATGATTGTGAAGTGACAGCTCTGTGAAGAATCATGGGAATGCTTGGGTTGGAAGGGACCTTAGAGCCCATCCTGTTCTGACCCCTACCACAAGAAAAACTTGGATTTAAACAAATTAATTCTTAATTTAATGGTCATGAGATACTTGGGGCTCTGGGAATTCCTGTCCGCTGCACTGGGAAGGTCAAACCTCAACAAGAGGTGAATTTTACATGAAGCTCCAAAGCAGAAGGTTTTTATTTTTATTTTTTTTTTATTTTTATTTTTATTTTTATTTTTATTTTTATTTTTATTTTTATTTTTATTTTTATTTTTATTTTTTATTTTTATTTTTATTTTTATTTTTATTTTTATTTTTATTTTTATTTTTATTTTATTTTATTTTTATTTTTATTTTATTCCCTGTCCCAAGCACTGCCTGCTCACATTTCCAGCTGTGCCCTGGAGCTTGTTTTGATGATTAGAGCTGGGGGTTTGTGGAGCCCTGAAAATGTAAAAGACACAACTCTAAAATGTTGAGGTTTGTGTTTTCTCAGATCACTGCACCTGCATAAGCAATATGATAAACGATAGAATTGTTAGATGTGATGATTGTTTAGTAATTCAGTATAATTATGATAGAACCATAAGAAGAATCATGAGAAACTATGTTGGAAATTTAACAGGAGCTACGTTCAGCTGAAATCTATGCATACAACAGAACAATATCAGTTTAATAATTAACATGAAAACTATGTAACAACAGAATATAAAACATTTCCACCTCCAATGTATGGTCAGAACCAGATTTGGGTGGTAATACCCCAATTCCCAGAGCTCTTAATAAACAGCACCACATAGAATCAGTATGAAATGTTGTGGTTTTGAATTTTAACAGGCTGGCACATCACCTGAGGCTGCTGCAATGACTCTCATGTGCCTCTGACCTTGCTGCCCTGCACATTCCACCTGAGCCTGCCTGTTCCCTGGAAATTCCCACTTTGAGGCACAGCCACGAGGGTTTTCCAGCTCCATTCAGGATTTTTTAAATTAATTTTTTCCCTTCTAACCCCCAGCATCACTTCTGCCAGCTGATAAATGCTGAATTCCCAGGAAATGCAGGGAATGAGGAATGGTCTTTAGGAAAACCTTCTTGGGGGAGGTTTTTGTATCAAATTCTGGAATTTGGTGGGATAATCTGGATAAATCCAGGTTCATTGGAACAGGTGCCTGTGTGGAACCCAGTGCAAGGATCAATTCCCACTTTGTTTGAGGCACAGCCATGAGGGTTTTCAGCTCCATTCAGGAATTTTTAATAATTTATTTTTTCCCTTCTAACCCCCAGCATCACTTCTGCCAGCTGATAAATGCTTCTTCCTCCAGGGCTGAATTCCCAGGAAATGCAGGGAATGAGGAATGGTCTTTAGGAAAACCTTCCTGGGGGAGGTTTTAATATCAAATTCTGGAATTTGGTGGGATAATCTGGATGAATCCAGATTATCCAGATTATTCATTGGAGCAGGTGCCTGTGTGGAACCCAGTGCAAGGATCAATTCCCACTTTGTTTGAGGCACAGCCGTGAGGGTTTTCCAGCTCCATTCAGGATTTTTTAATTTATTTTTCCCCTTCTAACCCCCAGCATCACTTCTGCCAGGTAATAAATGCTTCTTCCTCCGGGGCTGAATTCCCAGGAAATGCAGGGAATGAGGAATGGTCTTTAGGAAAACCTTCCTGGGGGAGGATTTAATATCAAATTCTGGAATTTGGTGGGATAATCTGGATAAATCCAGGTTCATTGGAGCAGGTGCCTGTGTGGAACCCAGTGCAAGGATCAATTCCCACTTTGTTTGAGGCACAGCCATGAGGGTTTTTCAGCTCCATTCAGCATTTTTTAATAAATTTATTTTTTCCCTTCTAACCCCCAGCATCACTTCTGCCAGGTGATAAATGCTTCTTCCCCCAGGGCTGAATTTGCAGAAAATGCAGGGAATGAGGGGCCTGGAATGGTCTTTAGGAAAACCTTCCCAGGGGGAGGTTTTAATATCAAATTCTGGAATTTGGTGGGATAATCTGCACAAATCCAGATTATCCAGATTATTCATTGGAGCAGGTGCCTGTGTGGAACCCAGTGCAAGGATCAACCCATGGGGCTGAGGAGTGGGGAGATGGAAAAGGAGAGGAAAATAAAAATGGGATGAGGAGGAAATCTTGGAATTTGAGTGGCCAGGCTGCCCTTGGCCAGGGGCTGAGGCACCAGGATCTGTTCCTGTGCTGGGTCACAATTCCAGAATCACACCAAGGGCTGGAGCTTTCCTCATTGTGTGTTTTACCTCTTGGGGTACACTCCACAAAGGGAAAGCTTGTAAATCATGTTGGCAGGTGTAGTTGTTTTGGTTTGTTAATTTAGGAATTTTTTTTAAAATTTTGGATATTTTTTTAATTTTGGATATTTTTTTTTTAATTTTGGATTTTTTTTTAATTTTGGATTTTTTAAATTTAAATTTTTTTTTGGTTCATGTATTAAAAGACTGTGGTAGATTTTGGTGTTGGTTAATTATTAATGTATTAATTTTTTGTTTAAGGAGAAAGTTAAAATAGGTTGAAAATTTTAAAAGGGTATGAAGGAAATTTTATTAATAGTTTCCAGGTTTGTTTTGTCTTTTAACATGTGCTTTTCACAGAAGCATGTTGTCCTGGTTCAGGCCCATGTCCAGCTTTTGAATGGTTGGAAGTTTTGTATCACTTTTTAAAACATCTCTCATGTAAAACTGCCAGCAAGTGTGATTGATTGTTTCCCCTGGGAGTGCAGAAGTCAAAACTGAGCTTGAAGAATTATCTACAGACACATGAATATTTTAAAATTTTCTAAAAGATGGGTATTTGGTAATATCTGTTTGCCATAGCTGCAAACTTTGCAACCCTCAAGGGCTGACAGCTCCTGTAGATCAGGAGGTTGTACAAATGGACAGGGTGAGCACCAATAATGGGTTTTGTCTGATCTGCACAGAATTCACAGAATCCTGAGTTGGGAGAGCCCTCCAAGGCCATGGAGCCCACCCAGTGCCACATCCAGGCTGGTCAAACACCCCCAGGGCTGGTGACTGCACCACCTCCCCAGGCAGCCTTTCCAGAACTTTCTCCCCCTTGCTGGAAAAGCTTTTTCCTGCTCTCCAAGCTGAATTTGCCTCAGGGCTCCTCTCAGGGTTTGTGTTCCCAGCCCCTCTCCAGCCTCGCTGCCCCTCTGGCCCTGCTCAGTGTCCCAAGGTCCTTCCCAGGCTGAGGGGCCAGAGCTGGGCACAGCCCTGGAGCTGAGCCAGGGCACAGAGACCACCATGGGCACAGTGACCACCATGGGCACCAGGACACAGAGACCACCATGGGCACAGAGACCACCATGGGCACAGAGACCACCATGGGCACCAGGGCACAGAGACCACCATGGGCACCAGGACACAGTGACCACCAGGGCACAGTGACCACCATGGGCACAGTGACCACCATGGCCACCAGGGCACAGTGACCACCAGGGCACAGTGACCACCATGGCCACCAGGGCACAGTGACCACCATGGCACTGTAGGGCACAGTGACCACCATGTGCACAGAGACCACCAGGGCACCAGGGCACAGTGACCACCATGGGCACAGTGACCCCCAGGGCACTGCAGGGCACAGTGACCTCCATGGGCACCAGGGCACAGTGACCTCCATGGCCACAAGGGCACAGTGACCACCATGGGCACAGTGACCACCAGGGCACCAGGGCACAGAGACCACCATGGGCACAGTGACCACCATGGGCACCAGGGCACAGTGACCACCATGGGCACAGTGACCACCATGGGCACAGTGACCCCCAGGGCACTGCAGGGCACAGTGACCTCCATGGGCACCAGGGCACAGTGACCTCCATGGCCACAAGGGCACAATGACCACCATGGGCACAGTGACCACCAGGGCACCAGGGCACAGAGACCACCATGGGCACAGAGACCACCATGGGCACCAGGGCACAGTGACCACCAGGGCACAGTGACCACCATGGGCACCAGTGCACAGTGACCACCATGGGCACAGTGACCACCATGGGCACAGAGACCACCAGGGCACAGTGACCACCATGGGCACCAGGGCACAGAGACCTCCATGACCACCAGGGGCACAGTGACCACCAGGGCACAGAGACCACCATGGGCACAGTGACCACCAGGGCACAGTGACCACCATGGGCACCAGGGCACAGTGACCACCATGGCCACCAGGGCACAGTGACCTCCCTGCTCCTGCCGCCCTCCATCCCTGTCACAGCCAGGTGCCACTGGGTCCGTGGCCACCAGGGCACACCAGGGCTCCTGTCCTGCTGCCCTCCAGGTCCCTCTGTGCCTGGCACTGCCCAGCCACACCAGTTCCTGCTGCTGCCCACCCTGAGCCTGCCCTGGCCCAGCCCCTCTCCCTCTCCTGCTGTCACTGAATTCCTGTGAAACCAAACTGAGAGAGCTTTAGCATCCCTCTGAACCCAAACCATTCCCTGATTTTATAATGGTTCTGTGATTCACAGAGCAATAATGGGGGAGAAATCCTTAAATGTCACAGCTGGGTGGAAAAATTTGTCATGCAAATTTTGAGGAAAACCTTGGGAGTAGCAAAGCTCTTGTCGTGCTGTGGGGCACTTTTAAAACCCACAGCTTTTTTTTTCCTATTTTAGTTTTAATTTAACCTGTTGTGTGTGTGCATCTTGTGTTATTTTTGAGTGAAAAAATGCCAGATTTCATGCATTCAGCAGCTCTGCTTTTAACTGCTCATTCTTCCTTTTTTATGGCTGATATTCCTGGCAGGTGAATTTTGAAATGTCCTTCCATGTGTGGAACAGCTGCTTTGCAGATGATTTTTCAAACAGATCAATTGTTTTAGTCAACATCTGGAGGAAAAGAGAAAAGAGAGGAGGGAAAAAAAATTGTGATTTTTTTTTTGTTTCTAATTGTCAAATAGGTTTGTGTGTTTCTCTTGGAATTTCTGTTCCTGGGGGAACACAAAGAACCCGTAAGGACAGGGTAACAAAAACAGGGTAACAAAAACAGGGTAACAAAACCTCCACCCCCTTCCTTTGTAAATCCCTTTCCTACAGACTGCAGCCAGAATGTTTAAACTGAGCCTGGTCCAAACTGATACAGCGTAGGAGGAAAAAGAAAAGGAGAGAAAATGTAAAAATCAGAACAAGTTTCAGGTCTGGGTTGAAATTCTGGTGTTGGGTGTGCACAGGAGGCAGAGGAGGGGTTTGGGGAGCCGTGTGGGGAGGGAAGGCTGTGCCAGGGTGGTTTGGGGTGCTGAGATGGGGAAGGGACTGGGATGGAGCCCTGGGCAGTGAGGAATGGGAACAGGGCACAGTCAGGGTGGTTTGGGGTGCTGAGATGGGGAAGGGGACTGGGATGGAGCCCTGGGCAGTGAGGAGTTGGAGCAGGGCACAGTCAGGGTGGTTTGGGTGGTGAGATGGGGAAGGGACTGGGATGGAGCCCTGGGCAGTGAGGAGTTGGAGCAGGGCACAGTCAGGGTGGTTTGGGTGGTGAGATGGGGAAGGGACTGGGATGGAGCCCTGGGCAGTGAGGAGTTGGAGCAGGGCACAGTCAGGGTGGGTTGGGTGCTGAGATGGGGAAGGGACTGGGATGGAGCCCTGGGCAGTGAGGAGTTGGAGCAGGGCACAGTCAGGGTGGTGTGGGTGGATGTGTTTGTGTGTGCAGCCATGGGGGTGTGGGCTGCAAGGACCTTAAAGGGCTCTGATTCTGCAGGGGTGCCCCCTGTGGTGCCAGGTTTTGTCACTGAGGTGCCACCTGTGGTGCCAGGCTTTGTCACTGAGGTGCCACCTGTGGTGCCAGGCTTTGTCCCCAGAGTGCCACCCGTGGTGCCAGGCTTTGTCCCTGGGGATGCCACCCGTGGTGCCAGGCTTTGTCCCCAGGGGTGCCACCTGTGGGGAGCTGTGTTGGGTTTGAGGAACTGTGTTGGGTTTGAGGAACTGTGTTGGGTTTGGGGTGCCGTGTCTGGTTTGGGAAGCTGTGTCTGCTCTGGGGTTTTGGGGAGCTGTGTTGGGTTTGGGGAGCTGTGTTGGGTTTGGGGAGCCGTGTTGGGTTTGGGGAGCTGTGTCTGGTTTGGGGAGCTGTGTCTGGTTTGGGGAGCTGTGTCTGGTTTGGGGAGCTGTGTCTGGTTTGGGGAGCTGTGTCTGCTCTGGGGTTTTGGGGAGCTGTGTCTGGTTCTGGGTTTTCAGGAACTGTGTGTGCTGTGGGATTTGGGGAACCGTATCTGTCCCTGGATTTTGGGGAGCTGTGTCTGCTGCAGGGTTTGGGGAGCTGTGTTGGGTTTGGGGAGCTGTGTCTGGTTTGGGGAGCTGTGCTGGGTTTGGGGAGCTGTGTCTGGTTTGGGGAGCTGTGTCTGGTTTGGGGAGCTGTGTCTGGTTTGGGGAGCTGTGTCTGCTCTGGGGTTTTGGGGAGCTGTGTCTGGTTCTGGGTTTTCAGGAACTGTGTGTGCTGTGGGATTTGGGGAACTGTATCTGTCCCTGGATTTTGGGGAGCTGTGTTGGGTTTGGGGAGCCGTGTCTGCCCCTGGGTTTTTAGGAGCTGTGTCTGCTCTGGGTTTGGGGAGCTGTGTCCGGTTCTGGGTTTGGGGAGCCGTGTTGGGTTTGGGGAGCTGTGTGTGCTCTGGGTTTTGGGGAGCTGTGTGTGCTCTGGGTTTTGGGGAGCTGTGTCTGCTCTGGGTTTTTAGGAGCTGTGTCTTGTTCTGGGGTTTGGGGAGCCGTGTCTGCTCTGGGTTTGGGGAGCTGTGTCCGGTTCTGGGTTTGGGGAGCCGTGTGTGCTCTGGGTTTTGGGGAGCTGTGTCTGCTCTGAGTTTTGGGGAGCTGTGTCTGCCCCTGTATTTTGGGGGCTGTGTCTGCTCTGGGTTTTTGGGAGCTGTGTCTGGTTCTGGGTTTTGGGGAGCCGTGTGTGCTCTGGGTTTTGGGGAGCTGTGTCTGGTTCTGGGTTTGGGGAGCCGTGTCTGCCCCTGGATTTTGGAGGCCGTGTCTGCTCTGGGTTTTGGGGAGCCGTGTCTGCCCCTGGATTTTGGGGAACCATGTCTGCTCTGGATTTGGGAGCTGTGTCTGCTCTGGGGAGCTGTGTGTGCTCTGGGTTTTTGGGAGCCGTGTCTGCTCTGGGTTTTTGGGAGCTGTGTCTGCTCTGGGTTTTGGGGAGCTGTGTCTGCTCTGGATTTTTGGGAGCTGTGTCTGCTCTGGGGAGCTGTGTCTGCTCTTGGTTTTTGGGACTGTGTCTGCTCTGGATTTTTGGGAGCTGTGTCTGCTCTGGGTTTTGGGGAGCTGCTCCTGTGGGTACAGAACAAACAGGAGCAGACAAAGGCAGGACACTGAAGGGAGCCCCGAGGCGTTTTGGGGAGAAGGCCCAGCTGCAGATCAGGGCTTGCACAGCTTTGGAGAGCTCCAGGGGCCTCCAGATGGGCAGATAGGGAAGAGCTGGGAGCTGGAGCTGGGAGCTGATCCCAGGAGGAGCAGCACAGCAGGGCTGGCTGGTGCCTGTGTGAGGGGAGGTGTCTGGGATGGTTCATTCTTCAGCAGCAGCAGGCACAGAAGGGCTGCGTGTCAGTTCCTGACAGGAGGAGAAAAACACTTCAGTTCCTGCTTTCCTGGCTCCTTCCTGGCCTCAGACACAGCTCTGGAGGGGTTTTGTTCCTGTGGGTTTGATGGACTCATGGCAAGCTGGAGCTCTTGTGGTCTGGACTTCACCATGGATGTCCCAGCCCAAATCTCACCCAAACAGCAGAGGAAAAACTCAGGAGACACCAACTGTGATTGTTCAGGAAGGGTCTTGGTTCAACTCCTCAGGCTGGGTGGGTTTCAGAGGGTTCTGGGCTCTGCATCCCTGGCAGTGCCCAAGCCAGGCTGGACACTGGGGCTGGAGCAGATGGGACAGTGGGAGGTGTCCCTGCCATGGCAGGGGTGGCACTGGGACAGTGGGAGGTGTCCCTGCCATGGCAGGGTGGCACTGGGATAATGGGAGGTGTCCTTGCCATGGCAGGGGTGGCACTGGGACAGTGGGAGGTGTCCCTGCCATGGCAGGGTGGCACTGCAGGGGCTCTGGGGTCCCTTCCAGCACAGGGATCCACTCATCTGTGGGGTGGAAGGGGTGCTCAAAGCAGGGAAATGAGGAACAGAAAATCCTCCTGTGCCTGGCCGGGGCTGGGTTTGGTTTTAGGATGATCTGGGGCAAATCCCCCAAGGCCAGGCAGTGCTTGTGCTGTGCTGTTTGAAGATCATTGCAATTCCAGGAGAGATGAAATCAGCATCCACTCCATGTTCCAGGAGAGTTTTTGTCTGGCATCTCCTCTAACCTCCCCAAACTCTCCCTGCTGCATCAGTCCCTGCTCCACATTTGTTTCCTGCCTGCTTTCTCTGCCTGGAGCCATTCCCAGCCATTCCCACCCCCAAACTCCTGCAGCATCCCCTGCAAACCCTGCCCAGTGCCATCCCAGGGATTCATTTCCTGACATCTGAGAGGGGAGTGGATCCTGAGAGGATGGGAAGGAGCTCTTGGCTGTGCAGGGAGTTTGCTCCCAGCTGTGCTCACGCTGCTCCAGGATATCTTTTGAGCTTTTCAAAGGGAGCAGCCCCCAGATGAAAAAAGGGTTTTCAGTTCCTTCTGAAGCAGTTATTTTTTTGTCTCACATCACATCGGCGATGACTCAAGCACCCATAAAAGCGTCTGGCAGAATTCTCGAGCTCTGAAGTTCTGCAGTGCATTGCTTGTAAATGTCATTTTTGTGGGAGCTTCTTCATGTGCACTCGGGTTCTTTGAGACAGGGCAGAGCCTCTGAGATCCCCTCTGCAGCTCTGACTGAGGAATGGTTTGGGCTGATTTCAGGAAAGGATCCTGCACGAGCCTTGGGTTATCTGCTCACCACAGCACAGGAGCTGTTGGGTAACTCCGAGTGCCAAGAACTTTCTGTGCTTTGCTTTTCATTCTTCTTCTTTTTTTTTTTTTTTTAATTTTTTAATATAAATAAGCTGAAACATTTTCTGGTTTCTCTGCAGCAGAATGACCACAGATGAGTCACGGGGCTGCCTGAACATGTCAAGCATTTTCAGTGCTCCTTGTGATACATTGCTGGGTGTCTCACCCTGCTCTGATCTGCTGAGCATGAGGAACCTGTGCTTGGGTCAGACCCGTGAAAACTCCAACCAAAAACTGCTTTGGAGCTGGAGTTGGGATTGTGATGCTGTGCCTGATTCATGGAGTGATTTTGGGTGGGATTTTTGATTCTCTAGCTTGGGTTGCTTGAGGAGGGCTGAGTAGGTGTGTGCAGAGACCTGTGGAGCTTCCTGGCCAAATCCCAGCCCAGACAAAGCTCTCCTTGTTCCCGGGGCCTCCCAGCTGCTTTTTCTGCTGTTTGTTTGTTCTCTGGTTCTTTTTTTCTGCTGTTTATTTGTTCTCTGGGGTTTTTTTCTGCTGTTAGTTTGTTCTCTGTGCCCTGCCCTCTGTTGTGGCTGTGCAGCACTGGGGGCTGTGCTTAAAGGGACACTTCAGTCCTGGGGCTGGGCTGCAGCTCTGCCCCGTTCAGCTGCTCCCCAGCAAGGTGGAAAACCCAGAACCCTTGGAAACATTGGGAATTTTGGTCTTTGTCCAGCAGGTGGAAGGTGCTGGGGGTGTATCCACCACAGATCCTGGGATGGGTTTGGTGGGAAGGGACCCCAAAGTCCCCCCAGTGCCACCCCTGCCATGGCAGGGACACCTCCCACTGTCCCATCTGCTCCAGCCCCAGTGCCCAGCCTGGCCTTGGGCACTGCAGGGATCAGGGGCAGCCCCAGCTGCTCTGGGAATCCCTTCCCAAAATCCCAGCCCAGTCTCCCTCTCCAGGGAATTCCCTCCATTCCCAGCTCTCCCAGCTGCCATTGGATCCATCCCCACCCCGACTCCTCTCTGGGAAGGAATTTGGGGATCCGGGGGCTTCACTGGGAATCTCAGCACTCCAGGAAGGGTCTCCCTTCCCTTTGCCATCCCCAACTTCCATCAAAATCCCTGGGGATGGATTCTGAGTGTCCCAAATGCCAGCATGGTTTGGGTGGGAAGGGACCTTCAAGCCCATCCCATTGCAACCCCACCATCCCAGGCTGCTCCAACCCTTCCTTGGCCATTGCAGGGATCAGGAGCAGCCCCAGCTGCTCTGGCAATTCCATCCCAGCCCTCCCAACCAGGAATTCCTCCCCAAATCTCCCCTTTCCTCCCATCCACAGCCATTCCCTGTGTCCTGTCCCTCATCCCTTCTCCCAGCTCCCTCTCCTGGAATTTTCCTGGCCCGGTGCAGCTCTCCTCAAACAATCTGGCTTGGCTTTAATTTCACCTTAATTAAAAAATCTGCCCAAGTTTTGGGTTTGTTTGGAGTCTGTGGCACGGGGCTGAAGCAGTTGGATGGAGAATTCCTCAATAATTGGCTTCATGCTGGTGTTTTTGTCTTGTCCCTGCTTGTTCCAGCCATAATTCCCATTATTTTATAGTGAAACACTCAGGAAAATGTGGATGGAATTTTGGGATCCTGGACTCTGGATTCCCCCAGCTTCCATTTCCCATCAATGTTAATAATAATAATAATAATAATAATAATAATAATAATAATAATAATAATATTAATCTCCACATCCAAATTCAGTGATAAATCTCATTCCTCACTCAGATAAAAAAAAAATAATAATAGTAACAATAATAATAATAATAATAATAATAATAATAATAATAATAATAACAATAATAATAATAATAATAATAATAATAATAATAATAATCTCCATATCCAAATTCAGTGATAAATCTTATTCCTCACTCAGATAGTAATAATAATAATAATAACAATAATAATAATAATAATAATAATATAGTAATAATAATAATAATAATAATAATAATCTCCATATCCAAATTCCGTGATAAATCTCATTCCTCACTCAGATAGTAATAATAATAATAATAATAGTAGTAGTAGTAATAATAATAATAATAATAATAATAATAATAATAATCTCCACATCCAAATTCAGTGATAAATCTCATTCCTCACTCAGATAGTAATAATAATAATAATAATAATAATAATAATAATAATAATAATAATAATAATAATAATAATAATAATCTCCATATCCAAATTCAGTGATAAATCTCATTCCTAACTCAGATAATAATAATAATAATAATAATAATAATAATAATAATAATAATAATAATAATAGTAATAATCTCCACATCCAAATTCAGTAACAAATCTCATTCGTCACTCAGATAAAAATAATAATAATAATAATAATAATAATAATAATAATAATAATAATAATAATAATAATCTCCATATCCAAATTCACTGATAAATCTCATTCCTCACTCAGATAGTAATAATAATAATAGTAATAGTAGTAGTAGTAATAATAATAATAATAATAATAATAATAATAATAATAATAATAATAATAATAATAATAATCTCCACATCCAAATTCTGTGATAAATCTCATTCCTCACTCAGATAATGACAATAATAATAATAATAATAATAATAATAATAATAATAATCTCCACATCCAAATTCTGTGATAAATCTCATTCCTCACTCAGATAATAATAATAATAATAATAATAATAATAATAACAATAATCTCCACATCCAAATTCTCTGATAAATCTCATTCCTCCCTCATTAATTCGTGTCTGGCTGGGGTTTTTTTCCTTGTTTTTTTTGATTCCTGGCCAATTTATGGCAAATATCAACCAAAGCATTCTCCAGCAAATTAATCACCCTCATCAAGCGTGTCCTCATTTTCCCTCCTGTGAGCACAGAGCAACACAAGAGTCTGGTTTGATTTTTAATTACTTTTTCCTTTCTCTGCTTTTGTTTTGGCCTTGTCAGGGAGGCCCACAGAAGTGCAAGGTGGAAATTTGTGGTAGGAAACAGAATTTTGTCATGGAGGGATGGGATTTTGTGGTGGAAAATGGAATTTCGTGGTGGAAAAAGAAAATTTGGGGTGGAAGATGGGATTTTTGGGGTGGAAAATGGAATTTTGTGGTGGAAAGTGGAATTTCATTGTGGAACATGGAAATCTGTCATGAAAAATGGAATTTTGTCATGAAAAGTGGAACTTTGTCATGGAAGATGGAATTTTGTTGTGGGATATGGAATTTTGTGGTGGAAGGTGGAATTTCATTGTGGAAAATGGAGTTTTATCATGGGAGATGGAATTTTGCTGTGGATAATTGAATTTTGCCATGGAAGATGGAATTTCATAGTGGAAAGTGGAAATCTGTCGTGCAAAATGGAATTTTGTGGTGAAAGATGGAAATTTGTGGTGGAAAATGGAGTTTTGCTGTGGAAGCTGGAAATTGGTCATAGGATATGGAATTTTGTGGTGGAAGATGGAATTTCATTGTGGAAAATGAAGTTTTATCATGGGAGATGGAATTTTGCTGTGGATAATTGAATTTTGCCGTGGAAGATGGAATTCTGTGGTGGAAGATGGAATTTTGTCATGGAAGATGGAATTTTTTCATGGAAAATGGAATTTCATAGTGGAAAGTGGAAGTCTGACATGAGAAATGGAGTTTTGTGGTAGAAGATAGAATTTTGTCATGGAAAATGGAATTTTGCCGTGGAAAGTGGAAATTTGTCATGGGAAATGAAATTTTGTGGTGGAAGATGGAATTTTGTCATGGAAAATGGAATTTCATAGTGGAAAGTGGAAGTCTGTCATGAGAAATGGAATTCTGTGGTGGAAGATGGAAATTTGTCATGGAAAATGGAAATTTTCCATGGAAGGTGGAACTTTGTCAAGGAAGGTGGATTTTTGTCATGGGAAATGAAATTTTGTGATGGAAGATGGAATTTCATTGTGGAAGATGGAAATTTGTCATGAGAAATGGAATTTTGTCTTGAAAAATGGAATTTTTCCATGGAAGGTGGAGCTTTGTCATGGAAGGTGGAACTTTGTTATGGGATATGGAATTTTGTGGTGGAAGATGGAATTTCATTGTGGAAAATGGAGATTTATCATGGGAGATGGAATTTTGCCATGGATAATTGAATTTTGCCGTGGAAGATGGAATTTTGTTGTGGAAGATGGAATTTCATTGTGGAAAATGGAGTTTTATCATGGGAGATGGAATTTTGTTGTGGAAAGTGGAATTTTGTCGTGAAAAATGGAGTTTTGTCTTGGAAGATGGAATTGTGCAGTGGGAAATGGAATTTTGCAGTGAGAAGTGGAATTCTGCCATGGGAAATGGAATTGTGCAGTGAGGAATGGAATTCTGACATGGGAAATGAAATTCTGCAGTGGGAAATGAAATTTTGCAGTGAGAAGTGGAATTGTGCAGTGAGAAATGGAATTGTTCCTCATCCAAAGGCTCCCAATGGAATTTGCCCCCAAGCCTGGCTCTGAACCAGCCCCAGCCTGAGGTTCCAGCCCTGACCACGCTGGGAATTCCCCATTGCTGCCATTCCAGCCATTCCCCATTGCTGCCATTCCCCATTCCCCATTCCCATTCCCCATTCCCATTCCCCATTTCCCATTCCCCATTCCCCATTCCCATTCCCATTCCCCATTCCCATTCCCATTCCCCATTCCCCATGCCCCATCCCCCATTCCCCATTCCCATTCCCATTCCCCATTCCCATTCCCCATTCCCCATTCCCCATTCCCCATTCCCATTCCCCATTCCCATTCCCCATTCCCCATTCCCCATTCCCCATTCCCCATGCCCCATTCCCCATCCCCCATTCCCCATTCCCCATTCCCTTTCCCCATTCACATTCCCCATTCCCCATTCCCATTCCCATTCCCATTCCCCATTCCAGCCATTCCAGCCATTCCAGCCATTCCCCATTCCCATTCCCATTCCCCATTCCCCATTCCCATTCCCCATTCCCATTCCCCATTCCCCATTCCCCATTCCCATTCCCCATTCCCATTCCCCATTCCCATTCCCCATTCCCATTCTCCATTCCCCATTCCAGCCATTCCCCATTCCCATTCCCATTCCCCATTCCCATTCCCATTCCCCATTCCCATTCCCCATTCCCCATTCCCCATTCCCATTCCCATTCCCATTCCCATTCCCATTCCCCATTCCCCATTCCCCATTCCCCATTCCCATTCCCCATTCACATTCCCCATTCCCCATTCCCATTCCCCATTCCCATTCCCCATTCCCCATTCCAGCCATTCTAGCCATTCTAGCCATTCCAGCCATTCCCCATTCCCCATTCCCATTCCCCATTCCCATTCCCCATTCCCCATTCCCATTCCCATTCCCCATTCCCCATTCCCATTCCCATTCCCCATTCCCATCCCCATTCCCCATTCCCATTCCCCATTCCCCATTCCCATTCCCCATTCCCCATTCCCCATTCCAGCCATTCCCCATTCCCATTCCCATTCCCATTCCCATTCCCATTCCCATTCCCATTCCCCATTCCCCATTCCCATTCCCCATTCCAGCCATTCCCCATTCCCATTTCCCCATTCCCATTCCCCATTCCCCATTCCCATTCCCCATTCCAGCCATTCCCCATTCCCATTCCCCATTCCCATTCCCATTCCCATTTCCCATTCCCCATTCCAGCCATTCCCCATTCCCATTCCCCATTCCCATTCCCCATTCCCATTCCCCATTCCCCATTCCAGCCATTCCCCATTCCCCATTCCCATTCCCATTCCCCATTCCCCATTCCCATTCCAGCCATTCCCCATCCCATTCCCCATTCCCCATTCCCATTCCCCATTCCCCATTCCGCCATTCCCCATTCCCCATTCCCATTCCCATTCCCCATTCCCCATTCCCATTCCAGCCATTCCCCATTCCCATTCCCCATTCCCCATTCCCATTCCAGCCATTCCCCATTCCCCATTCCCCATTCCCCATTCCCATTCCCATTCCCCATTCCCATTCCCATTCCCATTCCCATTCCCCATTCCCCATTCCCATTCCCCATTCCCCATTCCCATTCCCCATTCCCCATTCCCATTCCCATTCCCCATTCCCCATTCCCATTCCCATTCCCATTCCCCATTCCAGCTCTCTGTTCCTGCTCCCTCCCTCCACCCCCTGCATTTCCTCAGCTCCTGCTCGGGTTCATTTGCAATTCCAGCTCCTGCTCATCCATCAGTGCCAGGATTTGGCTGCAGGAGAGGCAGGACTGGCTCTGCTTCCCCTCGCAGGGGCTGTAAATCATTTTCCAATTAGGAAAGGAGCCTGCCCTGCATCCCACGGGATTTTCCAGGCTGACAAACCCTCCTGCCACTCTGCTCTTGCAGCACTTGCAGATCATAAACCATACAAAATGCCTTTGCAGCAGGATTTTTGCCCAATTGGATTTTTTTAGGGTTAAAAAATATGTATAGAAAATGTGGTGTTGTGGTAATTGAAGCCATCAAAAGCTCCAGGGTAATTAAGATTTTATTCAAGCAACGAGGAGGAGCAAAGGGAATGTTTTATTTGGAAGGTCACACAAACTCTGCTGCCTCCTTTATTTATTGTGTGTTTGTTCCAGTTGGGAGTGGTAAATCCTGGAAATTTCAGTGTCTGGAAATATCCATAGGTCAAACACAAACTCTGCTGCCTCCTTTATTTATTGTGTGTTTATTCCAGTTTGGAGGGGTAAATCCTGGAAATTCCAGTGTCTGGAAATATCCATAGGTCAAACACAAACTCTGCTGCCTCCTTTATTTATTGTGTGTTTATTCCAGTTTGGAGTGGTAAATCCTGGAAATTCCAATGTCTGGAAATATCCATAGGTCAAACACAAACTCTGCTGCCTCATTTATTTATTGTGTGTTTGTTCCAGTTTGGAGTGGTAAATCCTGGAAATTCCAGTGTCTGGAAATATCCATATTTCCCAAAAAAACCAAACTACCTCAGGCCTGGTTTGTGCTCCTCAGGGATGGGAAATGGGTTTTCCACTGGTAAATTTGGGATAAAATCATGGAGGGAATGATGTGAGAAGATGGGATTTGGGAAGGAATTCCGGGCTGGAATGGAATTCCCAGAGCAGCTGGAACCCCTGGGAGTGTCCAGGGAAAATCTGGGAAAGACTTGGGGCAGGCTGGAATAGTGGAAGTTGTCCCTGGAGGGGCTTTGGGGTCATTCCCACCCAAACCTTTCCCAAATTTTCCCTCTTCCCTGAACCTTCACAGACAGGTTGGGAGCAGTCCCCTCACACAGCCCATCCTGAGCTGGCAGGGAGGAAACCATGAAATCCATGGAGAATTCCCTCCCAGCAGGCTGGATCCATGAGAAAAGCAGAATTTCCAAGGAATTGTTGTATTTTTAGGGGATTAAATCCAAGCAGAGCAAAGCCATGCCCTGGATTTCAGATCTTTGAGCCTGAAGGTTTCCTTTTTCCTTTTCCTTGCCTTTTCTTTGCCTTTCCTTCCTTTTTCCTTTTCCTTGCCTTTTCTTTACCTTTCCTTTTTTTTTTCTTTTTTCTTTTTCCTTTTCCTTGCCTTTTCCTTGGCTTTTCTTTACCTTTCCTTTTTTTTTCTTTTTCCTTTCCTTTCCTTTCCTTTCCTTTCCTTTCCTTTCCTTTCCTTTCCTTTCCTTTCCTTTCCTTTCCTTTCCTTTCCTTTCCTTTCCTTTCCTTCCCTTCCCTTCCCTTCCCTTCCCTTCCCTTCCCTTCCCTTCCCTTCCCTTCCCTTCCCTTCCCTTCCCTTCCCTTCCCTTCCCTTCCCTTCCCTTCCCTTCCCTTCTTTTAAACCAAATTTCTCCCTCAAAAAATGCTGGAAAAGGTTTTGTGGGCATCAAAAAATTGCACATAAAAGGTGAGGTTTGTGCTGGGCAACACCAACAGAGTTAAACACTGAAACTCATCAAAGATGCAGCCCAAACCAGGGGTTAATTAGGCAGGAATCCATATTTTTAATGGGATTTTGCCCTCTTCTTTTTCTTTTTTCCCTGAAAGCATCAAAATCCAAAATCTTTGGTCGTGCAGGGGAGTGAGGAGTCAGTGTGGGGTGAGACACAAAGGTCAGCAAGGACTTTGGGTCAAGGACTTTTGTGTTTATTTTTTATTTTCATCCATCCTTTGAGGCACTGCTTCTCTCCAAGTCCCTCTCATGTTTACTCTGGGTGGTTTTCAGGTGTTCTTTTCTCTCCCCTGCATTCCCTGGAACATTTTTACCCAGGGAATTTGTGAGTTCTCCATCCCTGGAAGTGCCCCAGGCTGGGTTGGAGCACCCTGGGATAGGGGAAGATGTCCCTGCCTATGGCAGGAATGGAAAAAAATCCCAATTTTAAAATCCTTTCCCACCCCAACCATTCCATGATTCTCTGATGCAACAAAAATGTTGTCTTGGAATGGGGAAAACACAGAAAAAGACAGAAATTTGTTGTTCTTTACTGAGTTATTTATCTGCAGAGGAATTACAGAACCCTGTAAGGACTCTGGGCTCTGCAAGGGAACTTGTGGTGTGAGGGTCTTGCTGGAAGGGCTAAAAATGCCACAAATTTGCTGGAAAATCTTAGGAATGAGATGATTTGCTTTCTACAGCACCCAAATTTCAGCTGGAGAAACCAGGGGAGGAAAGGCTTAAGCTGTGTGAGAAAAGTTGGTGTTTGGAATCCTTTAAATCAACAGAATAATCCCTGAACACACCCTGGCACCGTGGGCAGGGCTCAGGCAGGAAATCCCACAGGGACTCACCCTGAGCTGTGCCCCGGGGCTGTGGGGAAGGAAAAACCTTCAGGAAGAGCTTTGGGTTTGATAAATTTGAGTATTTTGGGATTTTTGGTGTGTTTTAAAGGCTGGAATTTCACTCATTCCAAGGCAGAGCTGCCGTGGGCAGGGGTGAGGGGTGAGGCTGCTTCAGGAGAGGGGGGAGAAGGTTTGGGAATGGTTTGGGGTTCCCAAATTTTGTGGGGAAGGAAATGTTCTCAGGGAGGCTGGGATGGAGATTGGGAGATGCTCAGAGCAGGATCATCTGGAAATCTTGGAATTGTTGGGGTTGGATCTTCCCTTGGAGCTCCCAGTCCCACCATCCCCAGCCCTGCCAAGGCCACCACTGCCCCTGTCCCCAAGTGCCACATCCAGAATAATCCCTGAACACACCCTGGCACCGTGGGCAGGGCTCAGGCAGGCAGGAAATCCCACAGGGACTCACCCTGAGCTGTGCCCCGGGGCTGTGGGGAGGGAAAAACCTTCAGGAGAGCTTTGGGTTTGATCAATTTGGGTATTTTGGGATTTTTGTTGTGTTTTAAAGGCTGGAATTTCACTCATTCCAAGGCAGAGCTGCCATGGGCAGGGGTGAGGGGTGAGGCTGCTTCAGGAGAGTGGGGAGAAGGTTTGGGAATGATTTGGGGTTCCCAAAATTTCATGGGGAAGGAAATGTTCTCAGGGAGGCTGGGAAGGAGATTGGGAGATGCTCAGAGCAGGATCATCTGGAAATCATGGAATTGTTGGGGTTGGATTTTCCCCAAAAATTTCGGAGCTCCCAGTCCCACCGTCCCCAGCCCTGCCAAGGCCACCACTGCCCCTGTCCCCAAGTGCCACATCCAGAATAATCCCTGAACACACCCTGGCACCGTGGGCAGGTCTCAGGCAGGCAGGAAATCCCACAGGGACTCACCCTGAGCTGTGCCCCGGGGCTGTGGGGAGGGAAAACCTTCAGGAAGAGCTTTGGGTTTGATCAATTTGAGTATTTTGGGATTTTTGGTTTGTTTTAAAGGCTGGAATTTCACTCATTCCAAGGCAGAACTACCATGGGCAGGGGTGAGGGGTGAGGCTGCTTCAGGAGAGGGGAGAGAAGGTTTGGGAATGGTTTGGGGTTCCCAAAATTTTATGGGGAAGGAAATGTTCTCAGGGAGGCTGGGAAGGAGCCAAGGATGGAGATTGGGAGATGCTCAGAGCAGAATCATCTGGAAAACTTGGAATTGTTGGGGTTGGATTTTCCCTTGGAGCTCCCAGTCCCACCGTCCCCAGCCCTGCCAAGGCCACCACTGCCCCTGTCCCCAAGTGCCACATCCAGAATAATCCCTGAACTCACCCTGGCACCGTGGGCAGGGCTCAGGCAGGCAGGAAATCCCACAGGGACTCACCCTGAGCTGTGCCCCAGGGCTGTGGGGAAGGAAAAACCTTCAGGAAGAGCTTTGGGTGTGATAAATTTTGGGTATTTGGGGATTTTTGTTGTGTTTTAAAGGCTGGAATTTCACTGATTTAAAGGTAGAGCTGCCATGGGCAGGGGTGAGGGGTGAGGCTGCTTCAGGAGAGGGGAGAAGGTTTGGGAATGATTTGGGGTTCCCAAAATTTTGTGGGGAAGGAAATTTTCTCAAGGAGGCTGGGAAAGAACCAAGGATGGAGACTGGGAGATGCTCAGAGCAGAATCATCTGGAAATCTTGGAATTGTTGGGGTTGGATCTTCCCTTGGAGCTCCCAGTCCCACTGTCCCCAACCCTGCCAAGGCCACCACTGCCCCTGTCCCCAAGTGCCACATCCAGACACTGGCACCGTGGGCAGGGCTCAGGTAGGCAGAAAATCCCACAGGGACTCACCCTGAGCTGTGCCCCGGGGCTGTGGGGAGGGAAAACCTTCAGGAGAGCTTTGGGTTTGATAAATTTGGGGTATTTTGGGATTTTTGGTTTGTTTTAAAGGCTGGAATTTCACTGATTTAAAGGCAGAGCTGCTGTGGGCAAGGGTGAAGGGTGAGGCTGCTTCAGGAGAGTGGGGAGAAGGTTTGGGAATGGTTTGGGGTTCCCAAAATTTTGTGGGGAAGGAAATGTTCTCAGGGAGGCTGGGATGGAGACTGGGAGATGCTCAGAGCAGAATCATCTGGAAATCTTGGAATTGTTGGGGTTGGATTTTCCCTTGGAGCTCCCAGTCCCACTGTCCCCAGCCCTGCCAAGGCCACCACTGCCCCTGTCCCCAAGTGCCACATCCAGAATAATCCCTGAACACACCCTGGCACCGTGGGCAGGGCTCAGGCAGGCAGGAAATCCCACAGGGACTCACCCTGAGCTGTGGGGAGGGAAAAACCTTCAGGAAGAGCTTTGGGTTTGATAAATTTGAGTATTTGGGGATTTTTGGTTTGTTTTAAAGGCTGGAATTTCACTGGTTTAAAGGTAGAGCTGCCGTGGGCAGGGGTGAGGGGTGAGGCTGCTTCAGGAGAGTGGGGAGAAGGTTTGGGAATGATTTGGGGTTCCCAAAATTTTGTGGGGAAGGAAATGTTCTCAGGGAGGCTGGGATGGAGATTGGGAGATGCTCAGAGCAGGATCATCCGGAAATTGTGGAATTGTTGGGGTTGGATTTTCCCTTGGAGCTCCCAGTCCCACTGTCCCCATCCCTGCCAAGGCCACCACTGCCCCTGTCCCCAAGTGCCACATCCAGAATAATCCCTGAACACACCCTGGCACCGTGGGCAGGGCTCAGGCAGGCAGGAAATCCCACAGGGACTCACCCTGAGCTGTGCCCCGGGGCTGTGGGGAGGGAAAAACCTTCAGGAAGAGCTTTGGGTTTGATAAATTCAGGGTATTTGGGATTTTTGTGTTTTAAAGGCTGGAATTTGTGTTTTAAAGGCTGGAATTTCACTGGTTTAAAGGCAGAGCTGCCATGGGCAGGGGTGAGGGGTGAGGCTGCTTCAGGAGAGTGGGGAGAAGGTTTGGGAATGGTTTGGGGTCCCAAAATTTTGTGGGGAAGGAAATGTTCTCAGGGAGGCTGGGATGGAGATTGGGAGATGCTCAGAGCAGGATCATCTGGAAATTGTGGAATTGTTGGGGTTGGATTTTCCCTTGGAGCTCCCAGTCCCACCATCCCCAGCCCTGCCAAGGCCACCACTGCCCCTGTCCCCAAGTGCCACATCCCAAGCCCTGCCAAGGCCACCACTGCCCCTGTCCCCAGGTGTCACATCCAGGTGGCTTTGAAGCCCCTGCAGGGGTTGGGACTCCAGCTGTGCCAGCCCTTTCCATGGAAAATGATCCCAAATCTGGGAGCTGAGCCTGGCCCAGGCTGAGGCTGCTCCCTCTGTTCCCAGGGCTCATTCCCTGGATAATTGGGATGTGCTGGGAATTCTCATGGGGTGTGAGCACAGAATTCCCAAATTATTGAGGTGAGAGAGCTTTGGGATGGAGGGACATGTTTGGGATGGACACAGAGCTTTGGGATGGAGGGACATGTTTGGGATGGACACAGAGCTTTGGGATGGACAGAGAGCTTTGGGAGAGCTTTGGGATGCAGGGAGAGCTTTGGGATGGAGAGAGAGCTTTGGGATGGATGAATGGATGGAGAGCTTTGGGATGGAGGGAGAGCTTTGGGATGGAGAGAGAGTTTGGGATGGAGGGACAACTTTGGGATGGAGAGAGAGTTTGGGATGGAGGGAGAGGTTTGGGATGGAGAGAGAGCTTTGGGATGGATGGACAGAGAGCTTTGGGATGGAGAGAGAGCTTTGGGATGGAGAGACGGAGAGCTTTGGGATGCAGGGAGAGCTTTGGGATGGACAGAGAGCTTTGGGATGGAGGGAGGGAGAGCTTTGGGATGGATGGACAGAGAGCTTTGGGATGGATGGACAGAGAGCTTTGGGATGGAGGGACAGAGAGCTTTGGGATGGACACAGAGCTTTGGGAGAGCTTTGGGATGGACAGAGAGCTTTGGGATGGGTGGACAGAGAGCTTTGGGATGGACACAGAGCTTTGGGAGAGCTTTTGGATGCAGGGAGAGCTTTGGGATGGACAGAGAGCTTTGGGATGGAGGGAGAGCTTTGGGAGAACTTTGGGATGGATGGAGGGAGAGCTTTGGGATGGACACAGAGCTTTGGGAGAGCTTTTGGATGCAGGGAGAGCTTTGGGATGGACACAGAGCTTTGGGATGGAGGGAGAGCTTTGGGAGAACTTTGGGATGGATGGAGGGAGAGCTTTGGGATGGACAGAGAGCTTTGGGATGCAGGGAGAGCTTTGGGATTCTTTCCCTCATGGCATTCCCTGTTTTCTGTGTCCTATTAAGAATATTTTGTTCAGTCCTCAGCTCAATCCCTGCACAGCCCGTGTTTCACCAGTCCAGCCAATTTCTCTCTCTAAAACCACTTTGCTTTGAACTTTGCTATTAACTCAATGAAATCCCAGCAGTGATTGGATTATTGCAGCTGCCCCAGACACGTGGGGCCCTGTCCAGCTCTCCCTCAGCTGAGGATGTTGGCAAAGGGGAGGGACAGGAATGACTTGGGGCTGCTCTAATCTCATTAACTGAAATATTGTCTGACCTGCCAGTGACTCTCAGGGCACCAGGAAAGCAAAAATCAAAGGCTTGCATGGCTGAGAATGGGAAAATTGCCATTAATGTGATTTTGTTGCTTTGACCTTTCTCTTCTCCCCCAGATTAATTTGGGAGCCTGGATGCAAAGCCAGCATCCTGCCTTTAAAACAGCTTCCCACTTTTTAAAAAAAGCCAGGAGAACCTGAGGCTCCCACTCCTTTGTCAGAGGGTTTGTTGGAATTTTATTTATTTTGTGCT
>CM019904.1:73699234-73808575 GCA_009764595.1 Geothlypis trichas | reverse complement strand
AAACCTCTAAAATTTCCAGACGCCCTCCAGGGCAACAAGCACTCCTTATCTGAGTGGTTAAAGAGTTTAGAGTGGATCCCAAATATTAAATCCAAATATTTTCCCTTCTTCTCCAGTGGAAAGAATTCTCAAAACAGCTGAAAATAAAATTACAAAGCTCCAAAAAACCAGGCAGGGCTTGGAAGGCAGAATTCCCTGTGTGGGATTGTGTCCCCCAGGGTTTGTCAGTTCCTGTGGCCCAAAAATGACCAATATTTGTTATTTCTTCCTATATTTCTGCTCACATCTCCAATTTCTGGATTTGAAGTTGTCCTTCCTGCTAGTTCTTCTAAAAATGCTTGGATCAGTGGGATAAAAAGTTGGAATTCTGGTGCTCCTGCAAAGGAATTTGATTTTATTTACAAATCTGGTGATTTGATTTTATTTACAAATATTGTGGTCCTGCAAAGGAATTCAATTTTATTTACAAATCTGGTGATTTGATTTTATTTACAAATATTGTGGAAAATCAAAGAAATTTGATTTTATTCACAAATCTGGTGATTTGATTTTATTTACAAATATTGTGGTCCTGCAAAGGAATTCAATTTTATTTACAAATCTGGTGATTTGATTTATTTACAAATATTGTGGTCCTGCAAAGGAATTTGATTTTGTTTACAAATATTGTCCATGCATTGGATTCAGACATCATTATTCCCCCTTATATCCAGCTTTATGTTCCCTGCTATCCCCTTTCTTAATTTTAGGGATTTTATTGTAAAATTCCAGATTATTCTGCCTCTCACTCATTTTTTGTGACACGGTTCTTTCAGCCATCCCCCAAATTTAACATATTTTTATCAACAATCAGGAAAGAATTTTGCATTTTAGGGGTGGCAGTGACAAACTTTGCATCGTTCACAACTTCATTTATAAAATAGTCTCAAATACCCAACTTCATTTATAAAATAGTCTCAAATACCCAACTTCATTTATAGTCTCAAATGTGGATTTTTCTTCCTAAAAATTTGGAGTTTTCCTTAAAACCAAAACCTCTCCCTGTGGGTTCTGTAATTTTTCCATTTTGGATTTGGTGCTTCTGGGCTCGGGGTCAGATGACAAAAACTTTATTTAAATCGATTTTTCATTCTTCTTGCATTCATAATTTCATTTTCCAGCGCAGTTTTAGGATTTCATGGGTGGTTTGAAGCTGCTGTGCCATCAAATCCATCTCCCAAGGGCTCAAGGGGTCGTGTCCTGCAGCGCCGAATTAATCAGGATTTTAATCGGCTCATTTGCATTTTATGGGGTCAGCCTGGGAGGGAGGGAGCAGCCACATTTCCAGCAATAATTAGCCCGAGCTCGTAATTGCTCGTTATCTTTAAGGTCATTATTTTCAAAGAGTCTTTTAGGTCTTAATGTTCTTGCTGAGTCCCTGGTTTTATGTCCAGCTCTTATTATTAAGCAAATATTTGGAAATTGTATTGGTAATGAACAACAACAACAGCAATAATAATAATAATAATAATAATAATAATAATAATAATAATAATTAGAATCTATAATAATAGTATAATAATATAATATATATAATATAATAATATAGTCTAGAATAATATAATATTTAAATAATATATAAATAATATTTAATAATAGTAATAGTAGCAATAGCAATAATAACAATAACAATAATATAGAATATATAATAATATTAGTATAATAATATAGTATAGAATAATACAATATTTAAATAATGTATAAATAATATTTAATTATAGTAATAGTAACAATAGCAATAATAACAATAACAACAACACCAATAATGTAGAATATATAATAATAATAGTATAATAATATAGTATAGAATAATATAAGATATAAATAGTATTTGATAATAATAGTAATAGTAATAATAATAATAAATAGAATATAATAATAATAGTATAATAATATACTATATATAATATAGAATAGAATAATACAATATTTAAATAATATATAAATAATATTTAATAATAGTAATAGTAACAATAACAATAATAACAACAACAACAATATAGAATATATTATAATAATAGTATAATAATATAGTATAGAATAATATAGTGTAATATATCAATAATATTTAATAATAATATTTTATAATAATAGTAATAGTAATAATAATAATTCCTTTGGATTGGTTCTTGGGAAAGCAGCTTAAAATGTGGGTTCTCCCATTTTTTGGGACTCAGATGGAATCACAGAATCCCTGAGGCTGGAAAATCCCTCTGAGCCCATGGAGTCCAAGCATTCCCAGCCTGCCCAGGCCACCACTGCCCCACGTCCCCAAGTGCCACATCTTGCAGTTCATTGTCCCATCCCAGCTTTAGCCCAGGCAGTCCCACCCTGCTTGTTTTTCTCTCTGCAGCCCACGGGGTTTGTGCTCCTGGGCTGAGATTTGGGGCATTTGTCCTTGGTGCCCAGCTGGAGCAGGAATTGTTTTGTGTCCCTGCTCTGTGCACAGAGCTCAGCATCCCATAATATGGAGCCCAGACCCACACACTAAAGCAGCTCAGAATGGGAAAAATAGAAAATCCAAACCCTATTGGGATCAGGGTGATCCCTTCAAGAATCAGTAGTCAGAATTCCCAGCCCCCTTGGAAAAGCTTTGGCCCAGGTGGGCAATTCCTCACTGCCACCCTTCCACAAATGCTCTGGCTAAAACCAGCTTGAACCACACATTCCCTGGCTGTTTCCACAAGGTTAAACCTGAGTGTTAATCCTGGGGCTGAGCTCTGTGTGATGGATCTGAACACTCTGAGCTCCAGTGAAAGGTCTGGCTCAGGGGGATCCCACGTGGATTTAGGGGATGTGGAACTCCAGAACAAGCAGGTTGGGACAGTCCTTCTCCTGGAATGATGTGATCCAGCTCAGGAGGAGGGTGAGCCTGAGGGTTGGAGCACATTCCCAACATGGTGAGGGTTCCAGGCTCCTGCTGGCACTGGTGTCCCCATCACCTCCCAGGTGTCACCAGGAGCAGGAGGTGAAGGTGTCCCCAGCACCTCCCAGGTGTCACCAGGAGCAGGAGGTGAAGGTGTCCCCAACACCTCCCAGGTGTCACCAGGAGCAGGAGGTGAAGGTGTCCCCAACACCTCTCAGGTGTCACCAGGAGCAGGAGGTGAAGGTGTCCCCAACACCTCCCAGGTGTGAGCAGGAGGTGAAGGTGTCCCCAGCACCTCCCAGGTGTCACCAGGAGCAGGAGGTGAAGGTGTCCCCAACACCTCCCAGGTGTCACCCGGAGCAGGAGGTGAAGGTGTCCCCAACACCTCCCAGGTGTCACCAGGAGCAGGAGGTGAAGGTGTCCCCAACACCTCCCAGGTGTCACCAGGAGCAGGAGGTGAAGGATGCACCTTGGCAGCTCCAGCACTCCCTGAAAACAACTTTTCCTTCAGGAACAGGGGTGAGCTTTGGGGTGGGACATCAGGACAATCACCTTGGTCCCCCCTCCATGTCACAGCACAAAAAAAATCATTTCTCACCCATCTTCACCCTCTTTATTTAAAAAAAATGTAAATTGATTTTATCTCTCTGCATCATCATGGATGAGATGTTTCTCCATTGGGAAAAGACTTCCCAGGAAGTTTGACACCGAGCAGGGGCTGTTCTTCAAGGCCACCACCTTGTCCTGCTGTCCCATCCATAAAGTGATGTCATTTAACTCATTCCATGCAGAAATTTAAATTCCCAAGTTCTTGGCAGGTGGATTTGGAAGCTCCAGCAATGCTGGAGAGCTTGTGCTGCTTATTCCCTCAGAAAACTCTTGTTTTCTCCCTTTGTTCCCAGAAAAATTAAATATCCGTGGCCAAGAATCAATTAAAGACACTCAGAACAAAACAATTTACTGGGATTGAGCGTAGTTCTCTCTGGTTTTATTTGACTGACCCAGATTGACACAGAAATTACAGAAAATTCCTGAGCTCTGGGGTGGAGATGAAGCAAAAGTTTTTATTTTTAGCATTTTTAGTGAATATTGGTTCTTAATTTTAATATGTTGAACTCGACCTTCATTGAGGAAAATAAGGGGTTTTTTTCTTGGGAAAAGCCTTTGGATTTAAGTAACTTGGTGTGAAAACCTGGTGGAAAAGGAGTTTGTGCTTTGATGTACCATAAAATGAGTTTTTTACCCCCTTTAGAGGCTTTGAGTTGACTTACACTGAGCTGAACTCATGTGTCCCTTGGGATTTTGCAGGAGAATGTTCATGGATAATGTGGAAAATGAAAAATTTACCTGGAAAACACAACTTGGGCTGCAATATCAAGTGGGAAAAACAGTGCTGATCACAGGTTCTTATTCCCTGAGATATTTCCACACTGGAAATGATTCATATTTCCATTTTTCACGTTTTTCAGTCATTGTACACCTCAGGAATTCTGTGGGATTTCCCTTTTTTTTCCCCATCCATTCCTCCAGGAGTTGCTTTCATGTAGCTCAGGAATTTTTGCTCTTTTAGTGGATTCCTTGAAATTTCCCCTGGAGATGGAAATGCCATGGAAGGAACATTTTGGGGAAGGAATTTTCCCTGGCAGTGTTTTCCATCCTGGGGACAACTGTTGAGGAGCAGGAGCAGATCTGACCCGGTGTAAATCTGGTGTAAACCAGGTGTAAATCAGGTGTAAACCAGGTGTAAATCAGGTGTAAATCTGGTGTAAACCAGGTGTAAATCAGGTGTAAATCAGGTGTAAACCAGGTGTAAACCAGGTGTAAATCAGGTGTAAACCAGGTGTAAATCAGGTGTACAGAAAGAATCAGGGCTGGGGGAGCTTTTATTCCATATTCAGTCAGAATTGGTGCTGAGGATGATCAGTGGTGCCCTGCTGCTTCCCACATCCCTTTTCCTTGGAATCACAGAATGGAATCACGGGATGGGATGGGTTGGAGGAGACCTCAAAGCCCCACCAACCTCTGCCAGTGCCTCACCACCCTCGTTTTTCCCATTTTTTCCTTCCTTGGATCATCTCTTCCCACCTAAAAGGCTGTGGAACGAGCAGAAACCGTGCAGGAAAATAATTTTAATTCTCATTTATCAGCTGGCGTTGTTATCCAAGGAGTTTTATCCCTGATAATTTGTTACCTGAGGTAATTCCCATAAAAACATCCTGCCCAGAGCATCTGTGGTGCTCCATCCCTGAAGTGTCCAAGGCTGGAGCAGCCTGGGATGGTGGGAGGTGTGGGGTGGAACTGGATGGGATTTAAGGTCCCTTCCAACCCAAACCATTCCATGATTCCACAATTCCCAAAGGATTGGAACAACACAGGGCTGGGTGTTGGAGTCTGGACCCTTCCAAGGACAAACTCTGCCCTGGTTGCCGTGGGGGACACAGCGGGATAATTAAAACAATAATAATTAAAAACCACTTTGCCGTCCAACAAACGCCCCCCTTGTTTTAGTTGCTCATTAGTTAATTTCCTTCTAACGAGGCTCCGTTAACGCAATCATCTGACATTGGGGGGGAAAGAGAGGGAGAGCGGGGAGG
Source organism: Geothlypis trichas (assembly GCA_009764595.1). Lineage (NCBI taxonomy): Eukaryota > Metazoa > Chordata > Aves > Passeriformes > Parulidae > Geothlypis > Geothlypis trichas. The sequence continues at coordinate 73,803,076 of CM019904.1, read as the reverse complement.
GCCCAGTTAAAGGAGCTTAATTAGCGAGTTAATTATAGCGAGCAGGGAAATGTTCTGGTTACATAAATAAGGCATTGTTATGCACCCAGCAGCCAGGTCAGGGAACGCTGTAATCCCACACAAAACACAACACAGGCAGGAATTGTTTGTCGGGACGCCTCATTAAGTCCCGGGGTCTGCCAAAAAAACCTAAAAAACAACAACAACTAAAAAAAAAAAGAGCCTGAAAATCCAACTGGCTCCCTTGGCTCCCCCCGGGTGCGGTGAAACCGGAGCGGGCGGGATCGGGACGGGGACGGGCTGAGGGTATAAACGGGATCGGGGATGTTCTGAAAGAATAAACGGATCGGGGATGTTCTGAGGGTACAAACAGGATCGGGATGTTCTGAGGGTATAAACGGGATCTGGATGTTCTGAGGGTATAAACGGGATCGGGATGGGCTGAGGGTATAAACGGGATCGGGATGGGCTGAGGGTATAAACGGGATCGGGATGTTCTGAGGGTATAAACGGGATGGGGATCGGGATGTTCTGAGGGTATAAACGGGATCAGGATGTTCTGAGGATATAAACGGGATCAGGATGTTCTGAGGGTATAAACGGGATCGGGATGTTCTGAGGGTATAAACGGGATCAGGATGTTCTGAAAGAATAAACGGGATGGGGATGTTCTGAGGATATAAACGGGATCGGGATGTTCTGAGGGTATCAACGGGATCAGGCATTCCACGCCCGGGGCAGCCGGTGGGGCCACCATGCCCAACAAGAAGAAATACAACGTCAACGGGGAGCCAACGGGCATGAAAGCCCAGGTGAGGGCACTCTTGGAGACCACAATATCGGTTTTTCTACTCAAAAGCGCGGTTGTTTCTCTGCTGCCTCTCTCTTCTTCCTCCTTTCTACCCAATCACTTATTCCTGGAGCTCCTCGGTGTGAGAAAATCCCGATCTCTGGAGAGCTTCCCTTAATTTTCTCTCGGGAGCAATGAAGAGTCAAGGCAAACACGTTGCTCCGGGGTTGTTCTTCTGTCTGGAGGAGTTGGTGGGGAAGTTTTCCAGGAAAACCTTGGATAAGGAGACCTTTTTTGCACGGAGAAGTAGCTCAGGGTGGCTCTTTGTGATGGAAACCCCAGGTCAGATGAGCAGCGGCTCATTTGGAATGTAAAGGTGAAACCTCACCTGCAGTCAGCACTCATTAACCCCTTGTGCCCCTGCAGGTGAGGTTTTCCAGCAGGAATCGTTTGTTCCTGCTGGAAGTTGAAAGCAGCAGCTCTTGTGTCACTTCAGAGCAGCTTGGGCTCCCAAATCCAAAGAGCTGCAGCTCTTCAAGGCTCCACAGCTTTTCCTGGAAGCTGTTGCCTTCAGAGGTGTTTTGGTGGGAGCTGCCCGAGCCAAACCTCTCTTTTCATCCCATCTGGAACATTCCCAGCCCAGCTGGAACGTGGCTCTTGTGGGTTTGCAGGTTTGGAGCAGTCTGGCAGCCTGGTGACACCTGTGGAACTGGATGATCCTTAAAGTCCCTTCCAACCCAAACCACTCCAGGACGGGGTGAAATTCTCTTTTTGCCCCCTCTCCCTATTCCCTAAAGGATTCAACCCAAAGGATGTCAGCAAACGCAGAAAAGCAGATCCAAGCCTTGACCTGCCCCCTTCCAGAATTTCCCTCTCCTGGTGCTTCCTTCCACCTCCTGGCTGTCTCAGCTAAGGCTGAGCCCAGCTTGTGGCAGTGTTTAAGGGGTTTAAACCTTACAGGGTTTATTTTAAAGTGGTTCTAATTCTGCCTGATTCAGTTCAGGATTTCTTTTGCTTCGTCGTTCACTTGGTTTGGATGTGTGGGGGCTCAGGGAGCTCTGAATTACCAGGATCACTGCATTGTGTGAGAAGTTGTGCTTGATGTCCTTGAAGAGGTGATGTGGTAAAGGAAAATGTGAATTTAACCCAAATTATTCCCCCTTTGTTACAATCCCTGCGTGTCTCCTGCTCTGCTTCACGCCAATAACCTCCTCCTGTGATGGAGCTGCTCAGCCGTGGAGGGATTTGTTCTAAATTAGGGGAAGAAAAAGGACAAAAAAGAGAAGTTATTTCAGGCCAGCAGCTTCTTAGAGGAGGAACATAAACCCTGGTGTGTGTGCAAAGCCCCCGTCCCACTGGGATCCGGGCGTTAATCCTGGCACAGCCCTGGCTGTAACTTGAGTTTGGTGAGGATTTTCCCTTCCTGTGGCTGCTCCTGATCTGGTGTTGTTCTGTCGTGTACTCCTAAAAACTTGTGTTCTCCAGCCATCTGTGCTCCCAGAATTCAACAGCCTGGAGTGACATCTCTGATCTTGGCTGCAAGGACTGAAACTAAACAAAATGGGCAATTTACCATATCCAGTCCCCATAAATAACAGGAATTGTGCTCTGGGCCGTGACTGAGGTGGTGTCGGTGTCTGCTCAAGGCCTTGGGTTCTTGGGGTTGATCTGTTGAGTTTTTTACAGAAAATCCCTGATTTCTTTCCACAGATCCAGTTTGCTGACCAAAAGCAGGAGTTCAACAAGCGCCCGACCAAGATCGGCCGCCGGTCGCTGTCGCGCTCCATCTCGCAGTCCTCGACTGACAGCTACAGCTCAGGTGTGTCCAGGCACCTCCCAGTCTGCTCTGGGCTCTCAGGGAAGGCATGGAAATGGGGCTTTGCCTTTTTCCTCACTGTCCTGTACAGCTGGATGGAAAATGAAATTATTCTGGTGCTCTCCTGCTCCCTCCTTAAAACCCCACTGTGCAGCTGCTGCTGCCTCCCCTTCCACTCCCTCCTCTCCTCCCTGTCCTGATCCTCCCAGGAAAACGGTGTTTGCACACTTTATTCCTGCTTGAGCATCACAAATGGATGATGGAGAACTTCAGCTCCATGATAGCAGATGGATGGATGGATGGATGGAGGATGGATGGATGGATGGATGGATGGATGGATGGATGGATGGATGGATGGACGGATGGATGATGGATGGATGGATGATGGATGGATGATGGATGGATGGATGATGGATGGATGGATGGATGGATGGATGATGGATGGATGGATGGATGGATGGATGGATGGATGGATGGATGGATGGATGGATGATGGATGCATGGATGGATGGATGGATGGATGGATGGTTGGATGGATGATGGATGGAGGATGGATGGATGATGGATGGATGGATGGATGATGGATGATGGATGGATGGATGGATGATGGATGGATGGAGGATGGATGGATGGAGGATGGATGGATGATGGAAAACAGTGTTCCCACACTTTATTCTTGCTTGAGCATCACAAATCCATGGGGATCCCACTGTAGGCTTGTTGCACAAGGGGTCGGAGTCTTTGGGGACTTTGAAGGGCTCTTGCAAGGGGTTTCTCCTGCTGGAATCTTGCTGGATGGATTTTTGGAGTACTTGGCAGCTCATGGTGTATTTGGGGAGAATCTGGGTGGTTTCAGGGACCTTAGAGCTCACCTCATTCCACCCCGTTGCTGTCAAGGACACTTTCCACTAGTCCAGGTTGCTCCAGGCCTCATCCAGCCCAGCCTGGGAGGTTCAGAGCTCTGATTCAGCTCTGGCAAGTTTGGAAAACCTCAGGAAACTCCAGCTCCAGCTGCTCCTGATGGCTCATGGCTGGTGGTCAGAAGTCCTCCAAGCTGGGAACTCCTTGGAATGTTTCTCCACTCATTCCCACGATGCCGAGGATGTTGGAGACAAGCTGGGACAGGACTGGGCTGTGAGGAGCTCTTGGCATTCCTCAGCAGGTTTGGAAGAGCAGAGCTGGAGAAGCCGTGGCTGTCTGGTCACTCAGCTCCTGGCAGAGCTCCTCTCCAGAAGATGGAGGTTCTGATCTGATCCTGGCCACCACAGCCCCAGGCTGCATCCCAGTTTTTGTGGGAAAGCCGACTGTTCCTCGTCTCCTTTCCCAGCTCCCGGCTTGCTGCTGCCTCCGTGCTGCTTTGGAGGCTTGGAGCAACATCCAAAGTCTCTTCCAGAGGTTGGGATGAGCCCCCCAAAGGTTGGGCACCCCCTGGGTGACCCATCCTGCGGGCACTGACTGCATTCCCATGGAAAAGGGAGAAATTCAGGAATGCTCGTGCCACATTCTCTGCAGAGGCTCATCAGCCCAGGCTCTGTTGGAAATCCACAACTCCATCTGATCCTGGAGCACTTGGGAATGTTTGGGACTATTTCTGCAGACTCTGAGTCTGCTTCTCCTGGCTGATGTCACCGTGTTTGCTCCCAAGTCACAGCTGGAAGGACCTGGAGCAACTTTGGGGAATTCTGCTCCTCTCCTTGCAATTAACATCAGAATTGCAGTTAATTATCTTGTGCAAATGTTCCATTTCCTGCTGATGAAAGGAGCAAGACTGGCACTCCTGATGGAGGACTTCAATTCCCAAATGGCAAATGGGTGGATGGATGGATGGATGATGGAGGGATGGATGGATGGATGGATGGATGATGGATGGATGGATGGATGGATGGATGGATGGATGGATGGATGGATGGATGATGGATGGATGATGGATGGATGGATGGATGGATGGATGATGGATGGATGGATGGATGGATGGATGATGGATGGATGGATGGATGATGGATGGATGGATGGATGGATGATGGATGGATTGATGGATGGATGGATGGATGGATGGATGGATGGATGGATGGATGATGGATGGATGGATGATGGATGGATGGATGGATGGATTGATGGATGGATGGATGATGGATGGATGGATGGATGGATGGATGGATGATGGATGGATGGATGGATGGATGGATGGATGATGGATGGATGGATGGATGGATGGATGGGTGATGGATGGATGATGGATGGATGGATGATGGATGATGGATGGATGGATGGATGGATGGATGGATGATGGATGGATGGAGGGTGGATGGATGGATGGATGGATGGATGGATGGATGGATGGATGGATGGATGATGGATGGATGATGGATGGATGGATGGATGGATGGATGATGGATGGATGGATGGATGGATGATGGATGGATGGATGGATGGATGGATGGATGGATGGATGATGGATGGATGGATGGATGATGGATGGATGGATGGATGATGGATGGATGATGGATGGATGGATGGATGGATGGATGATGGATGATGGATGGATGGATGGATGATGGATGATGGATGGATGGATGGACATCCATGGACACCCTCTGTGTGCCACCCACCCCCTTCCCCGTGGGTGCTGGGGATTTCAGGAATGTTTCCCCGTTCCTGACCTGCCCTGCTCCCTGCAGCTGCCTCCTACACGGACAGCTCAGACGATGAGACCTCCCCGCGGGACAAGCAGCAGAAGAACTCCAAGGGCAGCAGCGACTTCTGCGTCAAGAACATCAAACAGGCCGAGTTCGGGCGCCGCGAGATCGAGATCGCCGAGCAGGGTGAGGGCTCCCTCCTCTGCTCCCCGGGGAGAATCCTGACCCCAAATTGTTGGGGTGGGAAAGATTCTGTGAGGTTTGGGGCATTGGGAAAGGTTCTGTGGGGTTTGGGGCATTGGGAAAGGTTCTGTGGGGTTTTAGGGGATGGGAAAGCTTCTGTGAGGTTTGGGGCATGGGAAGGGTTCTGTGGGGTTTGGGGTGTGGGAAAGGTTCTGTGGGGTTTTGGGGGTTGGGAGAGCTCCTATGGGGTTTTGGAGGATTGGACAGCCTTTATGGGATTTTGGGGCATGGGAAAGCTTCTGTGGGATTTTGGGGGATTGGAAAGCTTCTGTGGGATTGTGGGGGATTGGAAAGCTGTGGGATTTCGGGAGTTGGGAAAGCCTCTGTGGGATTTTGGGCATTGGGAAAGCTTCTGTGGGATTTTGGGGGATGGGAAAGCTGTGAGGTTTTAGGGGTTGGGAAAGCTTCTGTGGGATTTTGGGAGTTGGGAGAGCTTCTGTGGGGTTATGGAGCATGGGAAAGCTTCTGTGGGGTTTTGGGAGTTGGGAAAGCTTCTGTGGGGTTTTAGGGGGTGGGAAAGGAGTTACAGGGTTGTGCTGTGTAGTTCCAGCTATTAAAAGACTATTCTATGGTCGAAGTTATTTTGTTAAATCAGTAGGAAAGATGAAATCCATCCCATAAACTTCACCATTTTGGTTTAGCTTGTTTACCTCCAAATACTAAAAAAAGCAAAGGCCAGGCAGGGTTTGGATATGGGAGAGGTGGAGCAAATCAGCAAATCCCAAATCCTCAGCCCAAAGCTGATTTTCCTGCAGCCTCAGCTGAGAGACAAAAATTTGAACAAAATAAGGAAAAATCCAGCTGGATTTGGGGTCATTTTGATGGATTTGGGGTTTTCTCTCAAGGCTTTGGCTGTTTTGAAGCTGCCACAGCCATGCAAATTCATGGGAACACCAGGCAGGTGTTCTTGACCCCATTTCTATTGGGATGGGAAAGCTTCCTTTGGATTTTGGGGATGGAAAAGGAGTTACAGGGTTAGGAGGACCCTGCAATCAAACTCATTTTTTTAAATCAGTAGAAAAGATGAAATCCATCCCATAAACATCACCATTTTGGTTTAGCTTGTTTACCTCCAAAAACTGAAAAAAGCAAAAGCCAGGCAGGATTTAGGTGTTGGATGTTGGAGAGGTGGAGCAGCAAATCCCAAATCCTCAGCCCAAAGCAGATTTTCCTGCAGCCTCACCTGGAGGCAGAAATTTGAACATAACAGGGAAAACTCCAGAGGGATTTGGGGATTTTGATGTGTTTGGGATTTGGGGATTTTGATGTTTTTGGGATTTGGGGATTTTGATGTTTTTGAGATTTGGGGATTTTGATGTGTTTGGGATTTGGGGATTTTGTTGTGTTTGGGATTTGGGGATTTGGATGTGTTTTTGGGGATTTTGCTGTGTTTGCTGTGGAGGCTTTGGCTGTTTTGAAGCTGTGTGAGTTTATGGGAACACCAGGCAGGGGTGGCTGTTCCTGCTGAGCTCTTCCCACCCCATCCCAATTTTCCTTTTCCCATTTCCCTGCAGAGATGCCAGCTCTGATGGCTCTGAGGAAGAGAGCTCAGGGGGAGAAGCCCCTGGCTGGGGCCAAGATCGTGGGCTGCACTCACATCACAGCACAGACAGCGGTGAGACCCCAAACCCAAACCCACACAGGGCATGCCCACTGCTCATCCCATAAACTGACCCCAAACAGGCCATTCCCACTGCTCATCCCATAAACTGACCCCACACAGGCCATTCCCACTGCTCATCCCATAAACTGACCCCACACAGGCCATTCCCACTGCTCATCCCATAAACTGACCCCAAACAGGGCATTCCCACTGCTCATCCCATAAACTGACCCCAAACAGGCCATTCCCACTGATGTTTTTGCAGATAATCCCCAATTTTGCTGATTTCCGTGGTGTTTCTGTAGATAAAACCCCAATTTTGCTGATTTTCCCAGTGTTTTTGCAGATAACCCCAGTGTTGCTGATTTCCATGGTGTTTGTGTAAATAACTCCCAGTTTTTGCTGATTTCCTTGGTGTTTTTGCAGATAACCCCCAGTTGTGCTGATTCCCTTGTGTTTGTGTAAATAACTCAAGGTTTTTACTGATTTCCATGGTGTTTTTGCAGATAAACCCCAATTTTGCTGATTTCCAGGGTGTTTTTGCAGACAAACCCCAATTGTTGCTGATCCCCTGTGTTTGTGTAAATACCCCAATTTTGCTGATGTCCATGGTGTTTGTGTAAATACCCCCAATTGTTGCTGATCCCCTGTGTTTGTGTAAATACCCCCAATTTTGCTGATTCCCCTGTGTTTGTGTAAATACCCCCGGTTTTGCTGATCCCTGTGTTTGTGTAAATACCCCCGGTTTTGCTGATCCCTGTGTTTGTGTAAATACCCCCAATTTTCTGATCCCCTGTGTTTGTGTAAATACCCCCAATTTTGCTGATTTCCACGGTTATTTTTGCAGATACCCCCAGTTTTCTGATCCCTGTGTTTGTGTAAATAACCCCAATTGTTGCTGATCCCTGTGTTTGTGTAAATACCCCCGGTTTTGCTGATCCCTGTGTTTGTGTAAATAACCCTAATTTTCCTGATTCCCTTGGTGTTTGTGTAAATAACCCCAGTTTTGCTGATCCCTGTGTTTGTGTAAATACCCCCGGTTTTCCTGATCCCCCTGTGTTTGTGTAAATAACCCCAATTTTCCTGATTCCCTGTGTTTGTGTAAATAACCCCAATTTTCCTGATTCCCCTGCGTTTGTGTAAATACCCCCAATTGTTGCTGATCCCCTGTGTTTGTGTAAATAACCCCAATGTTGCTGATTTCCACGGTTATTTTTGCAGATACCCCCAATTGTTGCTGACCCCTGTGTTTGTGTAAATAACCCCAATTGTTACTGATGTCCATGGTGATTGTGTAAATAACCCCAATTGTTACTGATCTCCATGGTGTTTGTGTAAATACCCCCAATTGTTGCTGATCCCTGTGTTTGTGTAAATACTCCCAATTTTGCTGATTTCCATGGTGTTTGTGTAAATACCCCCCAATTGTTGCTGATTCCCATGATGTTTGTGTAAATACCCCAATTTTCTGATCCGTGTTTGCCCGCAGGTGCTGATGGAGACGCTGGGTGCTCTGGGCGCTCAGTGCCGCTGGGCCGCCTGCAACATCTACTCCACCCTCAACGAGGTGGCGGCGGCGCTGGCCGAGAGCGGTGCGGACCCGCCCTGCCTGCGGGGGAATTCCGCGATTTATCGGGAATTTCTGCTGGGTTTTATAGGGAATTTCTACTGGGATTTGTGGGGAATTTCTGCTGGGATTTATGGGAATTTCTACTGGGAGTTATGGGGAATTTGTCCTGGGATTTATGGGGAATTTCTACTGGGATTTATGGGGAATTTCTATTGGGATTTATGGGAATTTCTACTGGGAGTTATGGGGAATTTCTGCTGGGTTTTATAGGGAATTTCTGCTGGGATTTATCGGGAATTTCTGCTGGGATTTATGGGAATTTCTACTGGGATTTATAGGGAATTTCTGCTGGGATTTATGGGAATTTCTACTGGGATTTATAGGGAATTTCTACTGGGATTTATGGGGAATTTCTGCTGGGAGTTATGGGGAATTTCTACTGGGATTTATGGGGAATTTCTACTGGGATTTATGGGAATTTCTACTGGGAGTTATGGGGAATTTGTCTTGAGATTTATGGGGAATTTCTACTGGGATTTATGGGAATTTCTGCTGGGATTTATGGGGAATTTCTCCTGCATTTTATAGAGAATTCCTCCTGCATTTTTAGGGAATTTCTACTGGGATTTATGGGGAATTCATCCTGGGATTTATAGGGAATTTCTGCTGGGATTTATGGGGAATTCCTCCTACATTTTATAGAAAATTCCTCCTGCATTTATAGGGAATTTCTACCGGGATTTATAGGGAATTTCTACTGGATTTATGGGGAATTCCTCCTGGGATTTATGGGGAATTCCTCCTACATTTTATAGGGAATTTCTTCTGGGTTTTATAGGCAATTTCTGCTGGGATTTATGGGGAATTCCTCCTGGGATTTATGGGGAATTTCTGCTGGGATTTATAGAGAATTTCTACTGGGATTTATGGGGAATTTCTCCTGCATTTTATAGAGAATTCCTCCTGCATTTATAGGGGATTTCTACTGGGATTTGTGGGGAATTTCTACTGGGATTTATGGGGAATTTCTACTGGGATTTATAGGGAATTTCTACTGGGTTTTATGGGGAATTTCTACTGGGATTTATGGGGAATTTGTCTTGGGATTTATGGGGAATTTCTACTGGGATTTACGGGGAATTTCTACTGGGATTTATGGGGAATTTCTGCTGAGATTTATGGGGAATTTCTACTGCGATTTATAGTAAATTCATCCTGGGATTTATGGGGAATTCCTTCTGGGATTTATAGGGAATTTCTCTTGGGATTTATAGGGAATTTCTACTGCATTTTATAGAGAATTCCTCCTGCATTTATAGGGAATTTCTACTGGGATTTATGGGGAATTTCTACTGGGATTTATGGGGAATTTCTACTGGGATTTATGGGGAATTTCTACTGGGATTTATAGGGAATTTCTACTGGGATTTATGGGAATTTCTACTGGGATTTATGGGGAATTTCTACCAGGGATTTTATCTGAGTGAGGTCAAGGATTTTACCTGGATAAGTCCAGGGATTTTACCTGGATAAGACCAGGGATTTTACCTGGATAGTTCCAGGGGTTTTACCTGAGTAAACCCAGGAATTTTACCTAGATAAGACCAGAGATTTTACCTGGATAAATCCAGGAATTTTACCTGGATAAGACCAGAGATTTTACCCAGGTAAATATGAGGAGTTTACCTAGATAAATCCAGGGTTTTTCCCTGGGTAAGACCAAGGGTTTTACCTGGATAAAGCCAGAGATTTTGCCTGGATAAGTCCAGGGATTTTACCTGGATAAGTCCAGGAGTTTTACCTGGATAATTCCAGCAATTTTACCTGGGTAAGACCAAGGATTTTACCTGAATGAGACCAAACATTTTACCTGGGTATAACCAAGGTATACCTGGATGAGGATAAGGATTTTATCTGGGTAAAACCAAAGAATTTATGTGGATAATACCAGGGATTTTACCTGAGTGAGGGCAAGGATTTTACCTGGATAAGTCCAGGGATTTTACCTGGATAAGTCCAGGAGATTTACCTAGATAATTCCAGGGATTTTACCTGGATAAGACCAGAGATTTTACTCAGGTAAATACGAGGGGTTTACCTGGATAAATCCAGGGATTTTACCTGGGTAAGGCCAAGGATTTTACCTGGATAAGTCCAGGAGTTTTACCTGGATAATTCCAGCAATTTTACCTCGGTAAGACCAAGGATTTTACCTGAATGAGACCAAACATTTTACCTGGGTATAACCAAGGTATACCTGGATGAGGACAAGGATTTTATCTGGGTAAAACCAAAGAATTTATGTGGATAGCACCAGGGATTTTATCTGAGTGAGGTCAAGGATTTTACCTGGATAAATCCAGTGATTTTACCTGGATAAATCCAGTGATTTTACCTGGATAAATCCAGTGATTTTACCTGGTTAAATCCAGTGATTTTACCTGGATAAATCCAGGGATTTTACCTAGATAGTTCCAGGGGTTTTACCTGAGTAAACCCAGGGATTTTACCTGGATAAGTCCAGGAGATTTACCTAGATAATTCCAGGGATTTTACCTGGATAAGACCAGAGATTTTACCTGGATAATTCCAGGGATTTTACCTGGATAAGACCAGAGATTTTACTCAGGTAAATGCGAGGGGTTTACCTAGATAAATCCAGGGATTTTTCCTGGGTAAGACCAAGGCTTTTACCTGGATAAATCCAGTGATTTTACCTAGACAATTCCAGGGGTTTTACCTGAGTAAACCCAAGGATTTTACCTGGATAAACTCAGGGAATTCACCCTAAAGCCACAGGTTTGACCCTGAGCTCTGGGACACCCAGAAGGAGCCAAACCCACCGCGGGTCTTGCTGCCTGAAGCTGATTAATAACTGAATCTATTAAATTAACACACGAATTACTCAATCAGTGTCCAGGAGCTGATTCCCAGGGGATTTTCCTGCCTTAACCCCCCTCTCCTCCCTGGCCAGGGTTCCCAGTGTTTGCCTGGAAGGGAGAATCTGAGGATGATTTCTGGTGGTGCATCGACCGCTGCGTCAACGTCGAGGGCTGGCAGCCCAACATGGTGAGTTGGGAACACCTGGAAAATCCCACCTGGAAAATCCCACCTGCAAAATCCCACCTGCAAAATCCCACCTGGAAAAATCCCACCTGGGAACTCCCACCTGGAAAATCCCACCTGGGAATTCCCACCTGGAAATTCCCACCTGCAAAATCCCACCTGCAAAATCCCACCTGGAAAAATCCCACCTGGGAATTCCCACCTGGAAAATCCCACCTGGAAAAATCCCACCTGGAAAATCCCACCTGGAAAAATCCCACCTGGGAATTCCCACCTGGAAAATCCCACCTGGAAAATCCCACCTGGAGAGGGAAGGGAAAGGCAGCTGAAATCTGCTGGACCTCCCCAAGCAAGGCTTGGTTTCAGTGCCTCCAAAAGAAGCTGTGTTAATGCAGTTTTTTGGGGAGTTTTGTTTGATTTCAGAGCATCCTCCTGCAGTTTAAGCTGCTAAAAATCAGCATTTTTGAGAAGAGGTTTTCACCCTTTTCACCCTTAAATTCTCACCTTTGGCTGAGGTGACTTTAAGGAACAAAGCCCAGATTTTTCTGTGGTTTCCACCTATTAAACCACACAAACCTCAGGTACTCAACTCCCTTTTTATCCTGCCCTTGTTTCCAGGGAAAACAGGAACCTGGAACTGGGTGAGCAGAATAATTTTCAGCTGTCAGATGTGCTGTTTTCATCACATTTCCCTCAGGATTTTGAGCCCTGGAGCTCCTGATCTAAATGTGGGAAGTGATCAAAGGTGGAAACGTGGATCTGAGTTGGGTTTCTGCCAATATTGGCTCATTTGAGGTGGGATTTTTGTCCCTTCCAGTCGCTGTCACCTTTAAAAAGAACCAGGAGTGTCAAAAAAATCCACCCCCGAGGTATCAGACTGAGTCTAGACCTGAGAGCAGCTTTGTTCTGCTCCTTGAGGAATCATTTCCCATCCAAAATGTCACTTTTGGAGCAAGGCAGAGTCCCAGAAATTGTGGATTTTGCTTTCCCAGGATTCATTCTGGGCCTGATTTCAGATCTGCTCCTGGAGCATGGAAATGATGGAGGGAGCACCAGGGCCTTGGAGCTGTTCCCAGAGATTTTGCTGGATTTTGGAGATCCGTGGTTTTAGAGATAAGAAATGATCAGAAATGGGTTTAGAGATAAGAAATAGGACACTGGGTGAGGAGCAGGGTGTGAGAAGGATCCCAAAGTCATGGAATTATGGGATGGATTGGGTTGGACACCTCCCACCATCCCAGGCTGCTCCAGCCCCATCCAGCCTGGCCCTCACATTCCATGGATCCAGGGGCAGCCCCAGCTGGAATTTTCTGGGATGGGATAAACTGGGGGATGCTTTAGGTTTATCCCATCCCATCTGGAATTCTGTGCCACCCTCAATTTCCCCATCATTGCTCCCTGGTGTTTGGACTTGGGGCCAGTTTGTGACCATTCCATTCTGGGATCCTTCATGGGAGGCTCTGGGAATTGTGACCTTCAGGGGAAGGCTCCTTCTGGACAGGAAGGGTTCAGAAAAGGGATTTTTCCTGGAAAATGTGGAATCTGTGAGGTTTCCTTCATGGAAAAGCCTTTCCAGGGTTTTCTGCTGGAGAAAACATTGGATGGAAGGGCTGAGGGAGGGAGGTGGTGACCTGGAGAGAAGCTCCAGAGCTGCCAAGGCTGCTTTTCTCTAGGAAAAACAATTTCCATCTCACATAAATTGGTTTTCCCCAAAAAATCCAACCCAAACCTGCCTGGAAGAATAGGAACAAGGCCAAACCTGCAGAAGCTGGGAGTGCTGCAGGGATGTGGGATGGGCTGCTGGATGTTGGGTGCCACACCAAGGTGACCTCCAGCCCCTCCAGGGATCCCCTCTGGGGGTTTCCATCTCCCAGGAAAGGGGAACCTGCCAAGGGCTGGGCTCTCTCTTGGAACAGGATTAAACATCAAACAGGGATTCATGAAATGGAGAGTCCTGGGAGCCAGGGAGTTCCTGATCCTGAGTTCCACATTCCTCCCTGGGGAGCTCCCAGTTCCACTTAACCCTTCCCAGCCCGTGGGTGGGACACAGAGCTGGGGATGGATCCTGGGGACACCCTGTGCTCCAGGAGCTCTGCAGGAGCAGCTGCTGCCTGGCCACAGTGGGAATTCCAGAAATTCCAGAAATTCCAGAAAAGGTGGGAACAGAGCATTCCCAAGGAGCTCTGTGTCCCTGGCTGGCCCCCAGCAGGGCTGGGCAGTGTCACCTCTGTGCCAGGACAGGGACACAGGGACAGCTCCTTCTCCTGGGGAGGAACCAGAGGGTCCCTGCTGAGCTCCAACTGCAGCAAAGGGGCAGGGACAGGGATGGGACAGGGACAGGGACTGGGACGGGACAGGGACAGGGACGGGACAGGACAGGGACTGGGACAGGGATAGGGACAGGGATAGGGACAGGGACAGGGAAAGCGATAGGGACAGGGATGGGGACAGGACAGGGACAGGGACAGGGACAAGGGTTAGGGACAGGGACAGGGACGGGACAGGGATAGGGATGGGGACAGGACAGGGACAGGGACAAGGGTTAGGGACAGGGACAGGGACGGGGACAGGGACGGGGACAGGGATAGGGACGGGACGGGGACAGGGATAGGGACAGGGACGGGACAGGGATAGGGATAGGGACAGGGATAGGGACAGGACAGGGACGGGGACAGGGACAGGGACACTTCCACCAGGGCTGGGGTCCTGGGACACCCAGAATTCCCCAAATCCCTGCAAGCCACGTCCTTCAGCTCCTGGCTGCCCTGGGCTGGGAGATGCCTCAGGGCAGGGCCCCTTCCTGGGCTCAGGGCAGAGCTGGGAGAGCAGGGAATCCCTGAACCCTCCCTGCATCCCGTGGGAAGGGATCACCATGGGATGATGATGATGACAAGAGACTCACCAAGCTTGTGGATCTCTCTTTTCCCTGGAATTCTGAGGTTTCTGGGGCTGAGATTTTCCTGCCTGCCCTTCCCAAGGCAGAGTTTTCCTGTCCTCACTCACCTCCAGTGTGTTTATTCCAGCAGGGGCTCCCTGCCCGGCCCCAGGTGAGTCTGTGGCTGTTTTCATTGCAGATCCTGGATGATGGGGGAGATCTCACCCACTGGATCTACAAGAAATACCCCAACATGTTCAAGAAGATCAAGGGCATCGTGGAGGAGAGCGTCACCGGGGTGCACAGGTGGGGACAGCACTCAGCCCCACAGCTGAGCTCAGCCCTGAGCAGCTGGGCTCTGCTTTGCCAGGCCTGGCTTTGCATGGAAACTGCTCCAATCTGAGCAGGATCAAAGCAATTTCTGCTCTGAGCTCCCACGGGGAGCAGGAGCCCCTCCTGGGGTGGGAGGGAGGAGAGGCTCTCCCCTGGTGTGGAGATGAACAGGAGGGATCAGAGCACAGCCCTGCCCTCAGTCCGTGGGGAGAAGTGAGGTTTGGGAAGAGGAGCTGGGCTGTGTGTGGGGAAATGAGAACCTGAGGGGTGAGGGAGTGAAATCCCTGAGTCCCTGGCAGGAGCAGAGCTGGGCTGGGAGCAGCTCTGGGGGCTGGGAGGTGTCCCAGGAGCTTTTCCATGGAATTCATCCCCCCACAGGTGCCAGGGAAGGGAGGAGAGCAGCGCTGCTGGCTGAGCCCTTGCAGGGGGAAGGGCTTGGCTGCTGCTCTGAGCTGGGTCAGAGCTTGGCCAGAGGTTCAGGCAGCTCCTGGAGCAGGGAAATGAAATGTGTGAAACAGGGAAATGGCTCCAGCTCTGCACCACTGGGGGCAGGAGCAGGACTGGTGATATTTTTAGGATCTGAAATCCCAGTGTGGGAAGAAGAGATTTCCAAAGGCAGGTTCTCCTTCCCAAGAGCTGGAGCAGGAACAGGATTTTCAGACTGTCTTGAAAGAAGAGCCACAGTGAGGTGTTTAAATTCATTTTTAGTGATTTTCCTGCTATGAGGAGTTGAGTCTGTGCCCAGAGCTGAGAGCAGGGGGATGATGGAGGAGGAGAAGGCTCCAGGGAGAGCTTCCAGCACATTCCAGGGGCTCCAGGAGAGCTGCAGAGGGACTGGGGACAAGGCCTGCAGGGACAGCACCCAGGGAATGGCTCCCAGTGCCAGAGGGCAGCCATGGATGGGATCTTGGCAATGAGGAATTCCTGGCTGGGCTGCAATTGCCAGAGCAGCTGGGGCTGCCCCTGATCCCTGCAATGGCCAAGGAAGGGTTGGAGCAGCCTGGGATGGTGGGGTTGCAATGGGATGGGCTTGAAGGTCCCTTCCCACCCAAACCATTCTGGCATTTGGGACACTCAGAATCCATCCCCAGGGATTTTGATGCAAGTTGGGGATGGCAAAGGGAAGGGAGACCCTTCCTGGAGTGCTGAGATTCCCAGTGAAGCCCCCGGATCCCCAAATTCCTTCCCAGAGAGGAGTCGGGGTGGGGATGGATCCAATGGCAGCTGGGAGAGCTGGGAATGGAGGGAATTCCCTGGAGAGGGAGACTGGGCTGGGATTTTGGGAAGGGATTCCCAGAGCAGCTGGGGCTGCCCCTGATCCCTGCAGTGCCCAAGTGACACTGGGACAGTGTCCTGTGCCCCTGCCAGGGCCAGGCTGATCTTTGGGGCCCTCTCCATCCCAATCCCCCGAGTGCAGGGTGAATTCCCTGGATAACCCCTGCTCCGTGCCCGTGCCAGGCTGTACCAGCTCTCCAAGGCAGGGAAGCTCTGCGTGCCAGCCATGAACGTCAACGACTCGGTCACCAAGCAGAAGTTTGACAACCTCTACTGCTGCAGGGAATCCATCCTGGACGGGTGAGAGGGGTCCCAGGGGAACGGGGAGGGATTCACACAAGGAATGGGGAGGGATTCCTACAGGAAACAGGAAGGAATTCCCACAGGGAATGGGGAGGGATTCCCACAGGGAACAGGGAGGAATTCCCACAGGTAATGGGGAGGAATTCCCGCGGGGAACAGGGAGGAATTCCCACAGGTAATGGGGAGGAATCCCCACAAGGAACAGGGAGGAATTCCTACAGGGAACAGGGAGGAATTCCCACAGGGAATGGGGAGGGATTCCCACAGGGAACAGGGAGGAATTCCCACAGGTAATGGGGAGGAATCCCCACAAGGAACAGGGAGGAATTCCTACAGGGAACAGGGAGGAATTCCCATGGGGAACGGGGAGGAATTCCCACAGGTAATGGGGAGGGATTGCCACAGGGAACAGGGAGGGATTCCTACAAGGAATGGGGAGGAATTACCACAAGGAATGGGGAGGAATTCCTGCAAGAAACACAGAGGAATTACCACAGGGAACAGAGAGCAATTCCTACAGGGAACAGGGAGGAATTCCCATGGGGGAACGGGAGAACAGGAAGGAATTCCCACAAGGAATGGGGAGGGATTCCTACAGGAAACAGGAAGGAATTCACACAGGGAACAAGAAGGAATTCCCACAGGGAGTGGGGAGGGATTCCCACAGGGAACAGGGAGGAATCCCCACAAGGAACAAGGAGAAATTCCCATGGGGAACAGGGAGGAATCCCCACAAGGAACAGGGAGAAATTCCCACGGGGAACAGGGAAGAATTCCCATAGGGAACAGGGAGGGAATCCCACAGGGAATGGGGAGGGATTCCTACAAGGAATGGGGAGGAATTACCACAAGGGATGGGAAGGAATCCCTGCAAGAAACACAGAGGAATTCCCACAGGGAACAGAGAGCAATTCCTACAGGGAACAGGGAGGAATTCCCATGGGCGAACGGGAGAACAGGAAGGAATTCCCACAGGGAATGGGGAGGGATTCCCACAAGGAATGGGAAGGAATCCCTGCAAGAAACACAGAGGAATTCCCACAGAGAACAGGGAGGAATTCCCACAGGGAATGGGCAGGAATTCCCACAGGGCTCTGCTCTGCTGCCATTTGGATCATCTCAGCTCAATTCGTGTGTCAGAGGAGAATAAAATCCTTCCCTGCCTCTGGTGCACCAGAATTCCTGCCCTGTCCTCCTCCCCTTTGGATAAAATCTGCCTGTGTCCCATGTGGGTCCCTCTGTCCCTTTTCTCTCTCCAGCTCTTTATTCCCTTTCTTTTCATGGAATTGGGTGTCTGTGTCCCTCCAGCCCCAAATTCCATCAGGGCCAAGTGAGGCTGGGACAGGTTTTGTCCTTGCTGTGACATTGGGGCACAATCCATGAGCAATCCATGGATTTGGGATGTGCAGGGAACAGGGAATGGGAATAATGAGGGGGTGAAATATGGGAACAGAATTCCCAGAGCAGCTGGGGCAGGAGCAGGAGCAGCCCTGGGACAATGGGAGGTGTCAGTGGGATGGGATAATGGGATGGGATAATGGGATGGGATAATGGGATGGGATGGGATGGGATTGGGATGGGATGGGATGGGGATGGGATTTAAGGTCCTTTCCAACCCCAAAACTCGTGGGATTCCCTGCAAACACCTCGGGGCTGAATTGGGATTTGTGCTCAGCCTGTGCAGGAGTTTCAGGCGGGGCCAGGGCGGATGAGAGCAGAGGTGCCCCAGAGCTGCTGTGGGTTTTTGCTGAGTTCCCCTGGCAAAGGAGGGAATTTCACCTTCCCTGCACTGCTGACCTATTTAGTGCAGGGCTAAAAATAGCCTGGAATGTAGGACAGGCTCAGGGAGGGAGCAGGGGGAGCCAGGGGAAGGGGGAGCTCCTTTGGGAAAGGCTCTGGGATCCAGGCAAGGAGTCCCCACTGCCCTCTGCTCCTGGGGCTCTTCTTGGGCTTGGCAATAAAAATTCAGATTTAAGGATTTTTGGGGAGGATTTTCAATATTTTGGAAGTGTCAAAACAAAGGGTAAACGAATAAAAATCAACAAAGAAAGGGCTCCAAACCCCAATTCCATCCTCTTTGTTGGAAGAACAAAGAACCCCCAGCCTTCCAAAAGGAAAAGGGATTTTTTAGGTGCTTTTGGGGTTTTTTCTTCCCCTGGAATTTCAGGGATGCAGGATCCAGCTGTGGCTCCATCCTTGGAGCAGCTCTTAGTGCTGGGCTGGATTTCTGACCTTTAATTGGATTTTTTCCCTTTTTCCTCAGCCTGAAGAGGACAACAGACATGATGTTTGGAGGGAAGCAGGTGGTGGTTTGTGGCTATGGGGAGGTAAGAGGCTCCATTTTCCCACTTTTCCCCCTTTTCCCACTGGGAATTCCAGGTGTAAATCCTCAGCACAGCTTCCCCCACCCTCAGGTCTTTGCTCTGCACCTGCAGGATTCTCCAAACCCCATGAGTTTGCAAAAAACTGAAAGTTTTCTTCATTTCTTTATTATTAAAGAGATGCCAAAGCTTTAAAAATATTAAATATTCTGCATATCTTTAACACCTGGATATTGGCATGCCCACATACTGGTACAACACATATTTCTGTAATTTTAATATTATATTTAATCTGATTTTACCAAAATCTGAGGTTCTGCAGATGTTCTGGGCATTGCTTTGTGATCAGGAGAGAATTAATCTTGTTTTATCCCCTCACCACCCTCTCTCCCCATGGGAATATTCCACTTTTCCCAGTTTTTCTCAGCACCAGTTCACACCAGTTGCAGTGGGTGCTCTGCTGGAATTTTATTCATGTCCAAGCAGCTGGATTGGCTCTGTTCTTCCTGCTGTAATCCCATTTTTGGGAACATTTTAACCTGGATTCCCTGCACTGGGCAAAGGTTAAAGCTCATTAACCCCTGGAGCTTAATTACCCCTAAAGCTTCCTGAGACAGCAAAGGCTGCAGGAGGCTCTGGAACTTTCCTTGGGATGATTTTGGGGGAAAAGAATCCCTGGGAGCAGAACCAGAGGGGTTTGTAGGGCCTGTGTGCCCTAAGGCAGGCCTGGGTGTCAGACTGCCCCAGGAATGGGGTTTGTGCTCCATCATTGGGGTTTGTGCCCCAGGATTGGGGTTTGTGTCCCAGAGTGGGGTTTGTGCCCCATCAATGGGGTTTGTGCCCCAGGATTGGGGTTTGTGCCCCAGGATTGGGGTTTGTGCTCCATCAATGGGGTTTGTGCCCCTCAATGGGGTTTGTGCCCCAGGATTGGGGTTTGTGCCCCTGCAATGGGGTTTGTGCCCCTCAATGGGGTTTGTGCCCCTGCAATGGGGTTTGTGCCCCATCAATGGGGTTTGTGCCCCTCAATGGGGTTTGTGTCCCAGAGTGGGGTTTGTGCCCCAGCAATGGGGTTTGTGCCCCATCAATGGGGTTTGTTCCCCAGCAATGGGGTTTGTGCCCCAGAGTGGGGTTTGTGCCCTGCAATGGGGTTTGTGCCCCAGCAATGGGGTTTGTGCCCCAGCAATGGGGTTTGTGCTCCATCAATGGGGTTTGTGCCCCTCAATGGGGTTTGTCCCCCCTCAATGGGGTTTGTGCCCCTCAATGGGGTTTGTGCTCCATCAATGGGGTTTGTGCCCCTCCATGGGGTTTGTCCCCCCTCAATGGGGTTTGTGCCCCTCAATGGGGTTTGTGCCCCATCAATGGGGTTTGTGCCCCATCAATGGGGTTTGTGCCCCTTTAATGGGGTTTGTGCCCCTCAATGGGGTTTGTGCCCCATCAGTGGGGTCTGTGCTCCAGGATTGAGGTTTGTGCCCATCAATGGGGTTTGTGCTCCATCAATGGGGTTTGTGCCCCATCAATGGGGTTTGTGCCCCATCAATGGGGTTTGTGCCCATCAATGGGGTTTGTGCTCCCTCAATGGGGTCTGTTCCCCATGGTGGGGTCTGTCCCCCATCAATGGGGTCTGTGCCCCCTCAGTGGGGTCTGTCCCCCATCAGTGGTGTCTGTCCCCCATTGTGGGGTCTGTCCCCCATTGTGGGGTCTGTCCCCCTCACTGGGCTCTGTCCCATGCTGGGTGTCCCTTGCTGTCCCTGTTGCAGGTGGGGAAGGGTTGCTGTGCTGCCCTCAAGGCCATGGGCTCCATCGTCTACGTCACCGAGATCGACCCCATCTGTGCCCTGCAGGCCTGGTAGGGCTGGGACCCCTCATCCTCCCTGGAAACCCCTCCCAAAGGGTTCCTGCAGCCCCCCTGGGGCCTGCCCTGGAGCTTCTCCTGGTTCATTCCATCCTTGAAATGCCCTAAAACATCTCCTGGTTTATCCCATCTGCCCTAAAACATCTCCTGGTTTATCCCATCCCAGAAATGTCCTAAAGCTTCTCCTGGTTTATCCCCTCCCAGAAATGCCCTAAAACATCTCCTGGTTTATCCCATCCCAGAAATGCCCTAAAACATCTCCTGGTTCATTCCATCTGCCCTAAAGCACTTCACAGTTTATCCCATCCCATGAAACAGGCCCTGCCCTAAAACATCTCCAGTTTATCCCATCTGCCCTAAGGCATCTCCTGGTTTATTCCACCCCAGAAAAGGATCCTGCCCTAAAACATTTCCCAGTTTATCCCATCTGTCCTAAAGCATCTCCCAGTTTATCCCCTCCCAGAAATGCCCTAAAACATCTCCTGGTTTATCCCATCTGCCCTAAAACATCTCCTGGTTTATCCCATCCCAGGAATGCCCTAAAACATCTCCTGGTTTATCCCATCTGCCCTAAAACATCTCCTGGTTTATCCCATCCCATGAAACAGACCCTGCCCTAAAGCATCCCCCAGTTTATCCCATCTGCCCTAAAGCATCTCCTGGTTTATCCCACCCCAGGAAGGGACCCTGCCCTAAAACATTTCCCAATTTAGCCCATCTGCCCTAAAACATCTCCTGGTTTATCCCATCTGTCCTAAAACATTTCCCAGTTTATGCCATCTGCCCTAAGGTATCTCCCAGTTTATCCCATCCCAGGAAAGAACCCTGCCCTAAAACATTTCCCAGTTCATCCCATGTACCCTAAAGCATCTCCAGTTTATCCCATGTGCCCTAAAGCATCTCCAGTTTATCCCATCCCACAGCAGGCAGGAGTTTGGGATCTGCCCTAAAGCATCTCCAGTTTATCCCATCTGCCCTAAAGCATCTCCAGTTTATCCCACCCCACAGCAGGCAGGAGTTTGGGGTGTGCCTTGCAGGGATTTTGGGGTTCAGCTGCTCCCTGGCTCTCCAGGGCTGTGCCCCCTCCTCACCCTGGGGTGTTTGGGGTCCTGTGAGCCCCCAGCCCCTGAGCAGACCCTGCTGGGTTTGGGTCCTGTGGGATCCCAAAAACCCAGAGCTCCCCATAACCCTCAGCCTGCTCCTGCCCAGGTTGTAATGAGGGGACTAACGAGTTCTAATTAGCAGAGCTGATGAACTTTTGGGCTGCTCTGTGCCCTTGATCCATCCTCAGCTGGGAATTTCCAGCAATCCCTCCCGGGGCCCCTCTCAGGAGGAGCTGGCAGTGGGGAAAAGCTCAGGAAATGGGGACATGCAGCAGAAATAAATGACTTTTTTATTTTAGTAACTCCAATTTTGCAGCTTGTGAGAGGCACAGGAAGGAGCTCTGGGGAGGATTGTCAACAAATCCCAAAAAAGCCCAGCCTGCCCCTGTTATCCCTGAGCTCACCTTGCTGGGGAGGGCAGGGCAGCCTGCTGGGGCTCAGCACTCTGAGGGTTCTGCAGGTGCCTAAATCAGGATTTTGGGGTGGTTTTTAGGATGCTCTAAATCCATCCCAACCTGGATTCTGAGCGGATCCACAGCTCCTGGATGTTCCCTGCAGGAGGAGCAGCTCTAAAAATCCCATCAGGGTTGAGAATTGAGGTTGGCAGATGAGAAGGCCTTGACAGGACATAAGAAAGCCCCAAAATCCCTTCCCACTTCTCTCACAAATGCCCCAGACCCTGCAGGGTGACCCCAGGAGCTCCCAGGGGTTCAGCAGGGGTGAAATGGGGTCTGGGCTCACCCTGTCCCTGCTCTCCCTCCCAGCATGGACGGGTTCCGGCTGGTGAAGCTCAATGAGGTCATCAGGCAGGTGGACATCGTCATCACCTGCACAGGTACGGGGCAGCGGGGCGGGACAGGGGCTGCTCACCCCAAAAGGGCCCAGGGGGATCCACACCCCAAAAGGGCCCAGGGGGATGCACACCCCAAAAGGATCCCGTGGGGATGCACACCCCGAAAGGGCCCCATGGGGCTGCACACCCCAAAAGGGCCCAGGGGGATGCTCACCCCAAAAGGTCCCCATGGGGATGCTCACCCCAAAAAGCCCCAGAGGTGGGGCAGGACAGGGACTGATCGGGGCTGTGGTGCTGGCAGGGAACAAGAACGTGGTGACCAGGGAACATCTGGACAGGATGAAGAACAGCTGCATTGTCTGCAACATGGGGCACTCCAACACCGAGATCGACGTGGTGAGCGGGGCTTGGGGGCACAGTTTGGGGTGGGCATGGGGTTTAGGGGCATGGGGTGTGCAGTCGTGGTGCTTTGGGGTTACAGTGCTTTGGGGTGGTGGTGCTTTTGGGCAGTGGTGTTTGTTTGGGGTGGTGGTGCTTTGACTGTTTTGGGGTGATGGTGGTTTAGGGTGACAGTGTTCAGGGTAATGATACTTTAGGATAATGATGTGTTGGGGTGAACGGTGTTTGGGGTGACTCTTTTGGGGTGATGGTGTTTGGGGTTACAGTGATTTAGGATGATGGTTCTTTTAAGGTCAGAGTGCCCAGTTTTGGGCTGACAGTGTTTTAGGATAATGGTGTTTTGAGGTGATGGAGCTTTGGGGCAGTGGTGTTTGGGGTGGTTGTGCTTTGAGTGGCACTGTTTGAGGTAATGGTCTTTTAGGGTGATGGAGTTTTGGGCTAATAGTGTTTGGACTGGTGGTATTTTGGGGAGATGGTGTTTGGGGTGACTGTTTTGGGGTGATGGTGTTTCAGACTGATGGCATTTTCAGCTGTAACTGCTTTGGGTGATGGTGTTTTAGGGTGATGGTGCTTTGGGATCATGGTGTTTTAAGGTGATGGTGCTTTGGGGTTACAGTGTTTTAGAATGATTGTTCTTGGGGGCAGTGGTGTTTGGGATGATGGTGCTTTGGGGCAACTCTTTTAGGGTCAGAGTGCTTTGGGCTGACAGTGCTTTAGGATGATGATGTTTTGAGGTGATGGTATTTTGGGGCAGTGGTGTTTGGGGTGACTCTTTTGGGGTGATGGTGTTTTAGACTGATGGCATTTTGGGCTGACAGTGTTTTGGGTGATGGTGTTTTGGGGCCGTGATGTTTGGGGTGGTTGTACTTTGAGTGGCACTGTTGGGGTGATGGTGTTATGGGCTGACAGTGCTTTAGGATGATGATGTTTTTAGGTGATGGTGTTTTGGGGCCGTGGTGTTTGGGGTGGTTGTGCTTTGAGTGGCACTGTTTGGGGTGGTTGTGTTTGGGGTGGTTGTGTTTTGAGTGGCACTGTTTGGGTGATGGTGGTTTGGGGTGGTTTTGTTTTGAGTGGCACTGTTTGGGGCAATGGTGTTTGGGGTGGTTGTGCTTTGCATGGCACTGTTTGGGGTGATGGTGCTTTGGGGTGGTTGTGCTTTGCATGGCACTGTTTGGGGTGATGGTGCTTTGGGCTGACAGTGCTTTAGGATGATGATGTTTTGAGGTGATGGTGTTTTGGGGCCGTGGTGTTTGGGGTGGTTGTGTTTTGAGTGGCACTGTTGGGGTGATGGTGAATCCTCACCACCCGTGGGCAGTCACGGTGAGCTCTGCTGTGCTGAGCTCACAGGAACAGCTCAGGCTGTGAACCACAGAGCGTCCCTGGGCTGGGACTGGGCTGGGGTCCAAGGGGACAATCCCAGGGCACTGGTGGGGGTCGCTGGCTGTTCCCACCCCCTGGCTGAGCTCCTGGGGCTCCCTGGTGCTGCAGTGACATTTCCCACATTCCAGGCCAGCCTGCGCACACCTGAGCTCACCTGGGAGCGGGTCAGGTCCCAGGTGGATCACGTCATCTGGCCCGATGGCAAGAGGATCGTGCTGCTGGCAGAGGTGAGAGCAGCCCAGGCTCCCTGTGCACGCTGGGGCTTGGCCAGGCAATCCTGGAATCACAGAATGCTTTAGGTTGGAAAACACCTCTGAGTCCATCAGGGCCAACCATTCCCTACACTGCCAAAGCCACCACGTCCCCAGTGCCACATCCACAGGGCTTTGAATCCCTGCAGGGATGGGGACTCCACCCTGCCCTGGGCATTTCCCTGAGTACCCTTTCCATGAAGGAATTTTCCCTAAAATCCAATCCAAACCTGCCCTGGCCCAGCCTGAGGCCGTTCCCTCTGCTCCTGTCCCTGTTCCCTTGTGCAGAGCCACAAGGGCCCCCCTGAGCTCCTGGGATGAAGAAAAGCTCCCCTGTTTGAATTCATCCCACTCCGGCTGTCCCCTCCTGGCAGGGGACTTGTGCAGAGCCACAAGGGCCCTCCTGAGCTCCTGGGATGAGGAAAAGCTCCCCTGTTTTAATTCATCCCTCTCCAGGGTATCTCCCACAGGGACATTTCCAGTTCCTGAGGGCAGGCACAGCCCGGGGCTCGGTGCAGGTGGCACAGCAGGGACACGTGGCTGCAGTGGCTCCTGTCCCTCCTGTGGGGTTACAGGCTGGTTTGGTGCCCTGTTAACAGCCAGACTCTGTTCCAGGGCCGCCTGCTGAACCTGAGCTGCTCCACCGTGCCCACCTTCGTCCTGTCCATCACGGCCACCACCCAGGTGAGGGGAGTTTGGGCTGGGCTGGGGACAGGCCCTGCTCTGAGGGACAGCAGCCCTGACCCCGGTGTCCCCTCTGCAGGCCCTGGCTCTGATAGAGCTCTACAACGCTCCCGAGGGCCGCTACAAGCAGGACGTGTACTTGCTGCCTAAAAAAATGGGTAACAGTGTTCCCACTGCCTTCTGCTCCTGGGCATTGGGCTGGGAGGTGCCACTGGGCCAGGCTGGGGCACTGTCACAGCTGGGAGGTGGCTCTGGGCCAGGCTGGGGCACTGTCACAGCTGGGAGGTGGCACTGGGCTGGGCTGGGGCACTGTCACAGCTGGGAAGTGTCACTGGGCTGGGTTGGTCACTGTCACAGCTGGGAGGTGCCACTGGGCTGGGTTGGGCACTGTCACAGCTGGGAGGTGGCTCTGGGCCAGACTGGGCACTGTCACAGCTGGGAGGTGGCTCTGGGCCATCCTGGGCACTGTCACAGCTGGGAGGTGCCACTAGGCCAGGCTGGGCACTGTCACAGCTGGGAGGTGGTACTGGGGCAGGGTTGGTCACTGTCACAGCAGGGAGGTGGCCCTGGGCTAGGGTTGGGCACTGTCACAGCTGGGAGGTGGCGCTGGGGCAGGGTTGGTCACTGTCACAGCTGGGAGGTGGCCCTGGGCCAGCTCAGGGGCTTCCAGCTTCTTGCTGCTCTCCTGTGGCACCTGTGGAGATCAGAGGGTGCCTCCCAGTGCAGGGGTGTCCTGTGGGGTCTCTGCCAGGGATGGGGCCTCACCCTGCCAGCAGCTCCCCCAGCACAGCCCCCTCCTGGGCACGCTTTGGGCAGAATGGGCTTTTTGGTGGGAATTGGGGTTTTTGAGGCAGGGCCTGGTCTTGGGGTGAGGTGTCACCAACCAGAGGTGCCAGGTGGGTTGTGGGACACTGGCTGTGGCCTGCTGTGACGAGGCCTGGCCCCCTGTGCCCTCCCCCAGACGAGTACGTGGCCAGCCTGCACCTGCCCACGTTCGACGCGCACCTGACGGAGCTGACGGACGAGCAGGCCAAGTACCTGGGGCTCAACAAGAACGGACCCTTCAAACCCAACTACTACAGGTGCCCTCCAGCCCTGTCCCCTCCCGGTGCCCTCCAGCCCTGTCCCCTCCCAGCCCTGTCCCCTCCCGGTGCCCTCCAGCCCTGTCCCCTCCCAGCCCTGTCCCCTCTCAGCCCTGTCCCCTCCCAGCCCTGTCCCCTCCTGGTGCCCTCCCAGCCCTGTCCCCTCCCTGTCCCCTCCCAGCCCTGTCCCCTCCCGGTGCCCTCCAGCCCTGTCCCCTCCCTGTCCCCTCCCAGCCCTGTCCTCTCCCTGTCCCCTCCCAGCCCTGTCCCCTCCCGGTGCCCTCCAGCCCTGTCCCCTCCCTGTCCCCTCCCAGCCCTGTCCCCTCCCGGTGCCCTCCAGCCCTGTCCCCTCCCTGTCCCCTCCCAGCCCTGTCCCCTCCCGGTGCCCTCCAGCCCTGTCCCCTCCCGGTCCCCTCCCAGCCCTGTCCCCTCCCGGTGCCCTCCAGCCCTGTCCCCTCCCGGTCCCCTCCCAGCCCTGTCCCCTCCCGGTGCCCTCCAGCCCTGTCCCCTCCCTGTCCCCTCCCAGCCCTCTGCTCCTGCCCCGGCGTGGGGGACACCTGGGATTTAACCCCACACAACCCCTGAGATGATTCCAAGGTCTCTCTGCTCAGGCAGCAGGAAGGGGATGGTGCACTTGGAGCCCTGACAGCAGCTCTTGGCAGGACAGGAGCCCTTTGTGCGTGGCAGCAGCTGTCACCCAGACGTGGCAGATGCCAGCGCGATGCCACCGGCTCGGTGGCAGATTTATTTTTAAAGTTTGACGGAGGATGAGGTGGCACAGAGCGGCCTCAGCCCCAGGGCTGCTCCCACGGGCTCAGCTCCACAGCTCCTTCCTGAGCATGGGCTGGGCAGAGCCCCAAAATAATAATAATTGTCAGTAGGAGCCCTGGATCGCTTCCCTTTCCACATTTTTTAGCCAGCACTGCCATGAATTTCCACTGTAAAAATGAAATGCCTTTGCACAAAAGTGCTTGGGAGGGTGAAGCCCAGAATCTTTTCCTGCAGGAAAAGGGATTTTCTTGGCAGGCAGAGAGCACCAGAACACTCCCAGTTTGGAGATCACTCAGGGTTTTCCCAGACCCTGAGCTTTCTCCTTGCAAACTCCTGGTGCTTCCCCGTGGCTGTGGAGGAATTCCCTCTGGTTCAGTTCTCTGTGCCTGGTTTTGGTGCCTGGCATGGCCCAGCCTTGTGGGCAGTGAGGTTTGTCCCTGGTTTTGGTATCTGCCCAGCCTTGTGGGGAGTGAGGTTTGTCCCTGGTTTTGGTGCCTGGCATGGCCCAGCCTTGTTGGGAACAAGGTTTGTCCCTGGTTTTGGTGTCTGGCATGGCCCAGCCTTGTGGGCAGTGAGGTTTGTCCCTGGTTTTGGTGCCTGGCATGGCCCAGCCTTGTGGGGAGCAAGGTTTGTCCCTGGTTTTGGTGTCTGGCCCAGCCTTGTGGGGAGTGAGGTTTGTCCCTGGTTTTGGTGCCTGGCATGGCCCAGCCTTGTGGGAACAAGGTTTGTCCCTGGTTTTGGTGTCTGGCATGGCTCAGCCTTGTGGGCAGTGAGGTTTGTCCTGGTTTTGGTGTCTGCCCAGCCTTGTGGGCAGTGAGGTTTGTCCCTGGTTTTGGTGTCTGGCTCAGCCTTGTGGGCAGCGAGGTTTGTCCCTGGTTTTGGTGTCTGGCTCAGCCTTGTGGGCAGCGAGGTTTGTCCTGGAGAGGTTGGGATCCGTTGAGGGTCTCAGGGAATTCCCTGCCCTGAGGGGGAGCCACGACCCCTCCACCTTCCCACGGGCACCTCACAGGCAGCGAGGACCGAGTCCCCTCCTCAGCCATTTCTGTCCTTGGTGTCTCCTCCTCCCAAAATCCACCGTGGGGATGCCGGGGCAGCTCCTCCTCCCTTCCCCACTCACCAAACCCCATTTTTCCCCCTTTTCCCAGATATTGAGTTCCTGCTGCCGCGTCCCGGAGAGTCGCGAGGAACCGCAACAAGCACCCGAGTCTTTCTCAACTACTGTACAGGATGAAACCGCGCAAGCTTCCCACGCTAGAGCCGGGCTTGCTGCCATAGTCGACAGTGTGTTTTAGGTTATTTATTTATTAAATTAGAATACTGTTCATGTGGCCTCTGCCACTGGTGTTCGTCCTGCCGCGGGACTGGGAGACGCTGGATTTTCTTTCCGTTCCTTTCATTTTTCTCTTTGGGTCGTTGTTTTTCGGGGCTGGGGAGGACGGGGAAGGCGAGGAGGAAGCTGCTGGAATCGAGCCGTGGAATATGGAATAGTCCCTTATCCCTGCTCACCCCCCGCTCGGCGGGACCCGGCCTGGGAGGCGCTTTGGTTTCCTCCACCCCCAGCGCTCCTCCAGCCCAGCAGCCGGGGGATCTCCGGCGCTTTGACAACAGAGCCCGGATCCTCCTTGGCTCCAGGCCGGGAGCCGCCTCGGGAATTCTGGCTGGAGAAGCCTCTTCCGTGTGCCCTGGAAGTGCCCGGGGCCGTGCCCAGCCGGGGAAACCTCGCCTTAGCACTGCCCGGAGCTGTGCCCGAGGGGCAGCGCCGGCCCGGGGACAGCCCCGAGCGCGCGGAGGAGCCGGCGCCGCTCCTCTGGGCACAGCCCCGCGGCGTTTTCCTGCTGCTGTCGTTCCGAGTGCCAACCTCTCTGGATCAACCAAAGTCGTGTTCCCAGCGCTGCTGGAAGGGCCTCGCCCACCGATGCTGCTGCTGCCGCGCCCGGCGGCTCCTGCCGCGCCAGGCAGAGCTCGCCGGCCGCCCCGGCTGGGAGACACAGGTCCTTGTCCAGCTGAATTTCAGTCCTCATTGGAAACCTTCGGAGTTTTATTTTCTGGTCGTATTTGTATGAATCTGGAATTCCCCTTTGGAATGTATGAGACGTCCGCCGGAGTGACCCCCACGGGTTCTGTGCCAGGGGAGAGCTCAGCATCACTGAAACCCTTGGGTCACCTCGACGTGTCAGAGCTGATGGAGAATAAATTTGCCAGAGTTCCCTGTTTTATCCCAGGATGTCCCACCTGAGCACAGGACAGCGTGACCCTTAGCAAGGTGACTTCCCAAGTGTCTGAGCAGAGCCACTTCTGTCCCTCACGTGGAGAACGTGATCCTTCTGAAATGGAACTGCCCAGCCCCGTGAGCGCAGGAGCCTCTGTCCTCCCTGTGGTTCCCGAGTCTCCCATCAGCTGCAGATCCGTGTTTTGTCCTCCTGGGCTTCTTTGCCATCATGGAGAACTTTTTGTGGCAGCTCGTTCACGCACAAGGAAGGGAAAACAGAGGAATTACGGCCTCAAGTCCTTCCCACGGCTCTCAGGAGATTTGGAGGCAGGTTGGCCACAAGTCGCTCATCTCCAGAGCAAACGTTCCCATGTGCCGGCTTATTCCAAGCTTCTCTTTGAAATCTCTCAAAATCAGGAAGGAAAACCTTGAGAAGAGCTTGAGGAAACCTTGAAGAGACCTTGGGAAGGCATCAGGGCTTTGTGAAGGCCTTGAGGAGACCTTCAGGCCTTGAGAAGCTTCCAGTAGACTGATGGCTAAGCACAGACTCAAAATGATCTCTGCTCGTTTCATTTACCAGATCCTGAGATTTTTTGGGAAGAATCCCCCGAGCAAATTGAAGCATCACCCCCAGGTCTGTCTCCCCGGGCTGGATCCTGGTCTGTGCCAGCCCCTGCTGCTTTCTGGGGAGCGTGGGAGCTGCTCCTGGCCCAGGTGAGATGTGGCCGTGGGGTGCCTGGGGCAGAGCAGCTTTGGCAAGAACAGGGAATCCCATCCCAACCCAAGCACAGCCACTTCCCCCTGGAAAAGCCCCTTCTGGAAAAGCCCCTTCTGGAAAAGCCCCTTCTGGAAAAGCCCCTTTCATCCCGACCCTCTCATCCCAGAGCCGCGTCCCACCCCGTGCCTGCTCTGCACAGCCCCAGATCCCTTCGTGCCCCCCCTTTATCTTCCAGGTAGATAGGAAGGGAAAAAAAATATATCTATTAATACTGAAATCCCAGACTTGGCTTTTCCCACCTCGATTTTTTAAAAGCTCTTCTCCATGTTCTGCTTCTCCTGTAAAGCTTTTTGGCTCGCTTGGCTTTTTTTCCTAATCAACCTGGAATCATATCTTATGATCATCTCTAAATTAAACGTTGTAATGGGGGTTTGGTTTCTTTCATCTTTTTTTTTTTTTAATTTTAATGTAACACATTTTTCAAGACTAGGAAAAAGAGATTTTAGGTAACACCAGCAAAATCGCATAAGGAAATTAATTCTGTTCTGAACTTTAGAGATAATAATAAGACAAAACTCGTCATCAGCAGTGAGGAAACGAAAACGTCGCAACCGTAACATTTCAGAAGGATGTTTTAAATATTAATGTCTGAGTGATTGTATTAGATCAGCAATAAAGACTCTGTAATCTCAAAACACAAATAAAACATTGGAAAACTCAGCCTGTCCCGAGCGTCCTTGGGGTCAGGCGGGGGCAGGCCGGGATTTTGGGGTGGGACAGGGAGGGCTCGGGGATGGTGGTGGGATGGGGGGGTTGTCCCCAGAGCCGGAGCCTTGAGCTCCTGCTGCTGCTTCCAGACAATTCCAGCTGGGGAAGCGGCTCCGGGGCCGCGTCCTTGGGCAGCCGGAGCTGTTTGGGCTCTGGGCCGGTGTGTCCTTGGGCGGGAACGATCCCGGTCCCGTTATCTGCTCCGGAACAGTCCCGTTATCTGCTGTGCCCCCGCCCTGCCAGCAGAGCCGCGCACGCTGCCGCGGCAGCCAAGGGAATTCCGACCCGAAGCCTCGGGGTCTCCAACCTTCCAGAGGCTCTGAAGGGATGCGGGACATGAGGGGCACCGAGTCGGGCACCCGCTACCTCCCCGGCCACAAACCTCACCCATAGGCGCCCCAAAAACAACCGGGCCCCCGTTACTGGGTGTGGGAATGGAAACAAACCCCCGCTCCAGGGCCCCGGGAGCTGCCTGGGACCGGAATGGGGACGGCAGGGTTTGCACAGCACGATCGGGCCGGGTGCTCCGGGGGCTGCCTCGGGGACGGGAACCTTCGGCTGGGGCGGCTGCAGCCCCACAGGTGCCCCCGGCCCCTCCATGGCCACCCCCTCGTTACCCCATGGGCACCTCTGACACCAGGGCAGCTCCCGCCCTGCTGCCCCAGTTCAGCGCTCCAGGGACACCCCATAACCTCCATGGCAGCATCATTACTCCCGCACCCCAGGGACACCCTACAAATCCTCCTTCCCCATCATTCCCTGTTCCCAGCACCCCAGGGACATCCTATAAACCCTTCCCCAGCATTCCCTCTTCCCATTGCCCCAGGCACCCCCCCATAACTCCCCAGCATTCCCGGTTCCCAGCACCCCAGGGACCCCCCATAACTCCCCAGCATTCCCGGTTCCCAGCACCCCAGGGATCCCCCATAACTCCCCAGCATTCCCCGCTCCCACCGCCCCAGGGACGCCCCTGTCCCCTCAAGCCGTCCCCCCCTGTGTCCCCAGTCCCCCCCATCCCGAGGGACCCCCGGGTTCCCCCGACTCCCTCCACCGTCACCCCTGGCCCCGCCCCTTCCCGTTCCGGACCAATGCCGAGGCGGGGGTGCGTCCTGAGGCCACGCCCCCTGTCCCGCCGGACCAATGGGCGTGGCGGGGCGTGGCGGGGCCCGGCCCCACGTGCTGGCGGCGGCCGCGGGGCCGCGGGATGGAGGCGGCGGGAGGCGGCGGAGCCCCGGGCCCGGGCAGGGCCCGCCCGGGACAGCCCCAGCCACAACCACAGCCACAACCCCAACCACAGCCACAGCCCAAGGGCCGGGAGCTCTTCAGGAGCCAGCGCAAGGAGTCCGAGGTAAGAGCGCGGAGCTCGGTGCCGGCTCCCCCCGGCACATGCTGCGGCCTAGGGGGTCCCCGCTCCGGGGCTGGGGTCCCTGCGGAAGGAGCCTTATCCAGGACTGAGAGAGCTCCCGCTCTTGGGGGTGCTCCCTACCCCAAACTGGACGCTTTAAGGGTCCTGCGATGCCCAGCCCGGAAGCGGGGAGCCCCAGGGGCGCTCCGCGGCGCTCCCAGACACAGCTGCAGAGTTTTGGGGGGCTGGCTCAGCCCCAGCACTGGCACCTCCCAGCCCCACGCCCAGAGCCGCCAGCAGGGTTTTGGGGACCCACCTGGCCCTGGGCTCCCCTTTGCCCCTCACCAAGGTTCGGGTGCCGCTGTTCCCTTCACCCCTCCTGCCCCGATAACCCCGGGGCACGGGGGAACCCCCAAACCCCGCTGGGCTGCTCTGCCCCAGCTGCGCCCGTGCAGCTTCGTGAGTGCCAGGCTGGGAGAGCAGGACCGAGATGAGGTCACCAGGATCCCACCGGGATCTGCTGTCCCTGGCCACCCTAAAGGCACCTTTGGGGCTCCCTAACCCCGCGAGGGTCCCTCGGAGCGGTGTCCAAGTGGTGCTCCCGAGTCGTGAATTTGGGCTTTGCTTTGCTCCCCGGCTCGTTCTCTCAAAGCGGATTAGGGCTGCAGGCGCTTTGCCGAATTCCAGCCCGGCTTTGAGCGCCCGAGCCGCGCCACGGCGGGGCTGCAGAAGCGGGCTGAGAACTGAGACCCAGCGCTCCTGAGCCCAGGGCTCATCCCCGAGCCGCGCGTCCTCCCGCCTCATCAATATTAATGGCCACGATGCGCATCAGCCCGGCTGCCGAGCAGGGATGCCGAGACTCGGCACGGGGTTTTATGTTCATTTCCTTGATTACCCATTCATGTGTTCCCTTCCCCGGGGCAGGGCGGAGCGGTGCCGGCCTTGGGTCGTCTGGCTCGGCTGCCTGCTCGCTGCCCCGCCGGAATCCTCCGGCCAAGTTTCATGCTCCAGTTTCCTCATCCGCAGGGGGAGGAGGAGGGGGAGATCAGAAAGGCAAAGCGCGGGCCCCGAGAGCTGTCAGAGCTGCGGCGCTGGGCACGGAGCTCGGGGATCCGCCGCATCCTCCCGCGGGCTTTGCTTTGAACCAGCCCCAGGGTTCGTTTTTAGGGCTCTGAAATGCATCAAACATTCACCGGCATTTTGTGTCGTGCCTTCGCTTTCCCTGGGATTTGAGAAATGCTGGTTTTACACA
Organism: Geothlypis trichas; assembly: GCA_009764595.1. NCBI lineage: Eukaryota > Metazoa > Chordata > Aves > Passeriformes > Parulidae > Geothlypis > Geothlypis trichas. The sequence goes on along the minus strand of CM019904.1, from coordinate 73,769,638 downwards.
CGGCTTCCACATTTCCGCCGTGTTTTAAGCGGCCCCGCACGGAGTCCCCGCTCCAGCCCGGGAGATCCATCCCTGCGAGTCGCAGCTGGAGCAGCTTTGGCGCAAAGGCTGCGAGTGCTGGCAGCCATCCCGCATCCCAAAATATCCCCAGGGATGTGCCAGCCCCCTCCTAACCCCATCCCGCTCTCCGCAGGGCTCCGTGGATTGTCCCAACCTGGAATTCGAGTACGGGGATGCCGACGGCCACGGCGCTGAGCTGGCAGGTGAAGCGGGTTTTGGGCGGTGCGTTGTTATTTCCAGGTGCCCGGCAGGCAGGGAAAATGAAAATCCCGGCGGGATGGGGGATGGAGAGGGAGCGGTGCCGTCCCTGCAGTATCAGAGCGAGCCGGGTTATTATTAGAGAGCCGCTCACTCCCTGGGGACGCAGAGGGACGCGTGGGGACACGGGGGTTGCCCCGCGGAGTGTCCGGTGACAGAGCCCAGGCGGGAGGTGCCACCCACCCTTTATCGGGCGGGTCTGTCCTTGTCCCCGTGTTCCTCCAGCTGCCTCTGCTCCCTAACCCCGCTCCCGAGCGTGTCCGGAGAAAATGGGGTTATTTATAGCTCCGTGTATCTCAGCTGGCCTGGCTGAAACACATTTCCTCTGCAAGGGATCCTTCCTCCTTCCCTGCAGGATCACCTCAGTCCTCCGTGGTGCTGCTCAGCGCCTCGGGACTGTAGGGATTCTGTGGGGACAGGCAGGAATCCTGTAGGAACAGGCAGGAATGCTATAGGAACGGGCAGGAATCCTATAGGAACGGGCAGGAATCCTATAGGAACGGGCAGGAATCCTACAGGAACGGGCAGGAATCCTACAGGAACGGGTAGGAATCCTATAGGAACACACAGGAATCCTATAGGAATGGGCAGGAATGCTATAGGAACAGGCAGGAATGCTATAGGAACAGGCAGGAATCCTATAGGAACAGGCAGGAATGCTATAGGAACGGGCAGGAATCCTATAGGAATGGGCAGGAATGCTATAGGAATGGGCAGGAATCCTATAGGAACAGGCAGGAATCCTATAGGAACAGGCAGGAATCCTATAGGAACAGGCAGGAATTACAAAGATCAGGTGCAATATCGTGTCCCTCCAAGTCCAGCCCTTGTTTGCAGAACCCAAAATGTCCAAGCTGCTGGAGGTAGGATCAGTGCAGGTCCTGCCTGGGTGTTCCTGCATTCCCTTCATTCCCAAACTGTTTAAGTAAGACTCAAAATGTCCCCTCAAAAACCCCAATGAAATTGGAAGTGCAGCTGGAGCAGGAAACAGCCCAGCCAGGGGATGAAGGGGATGGGTTTGGTGGCACTGGGTGGCCACAAGGTCACCTTGGAGCTGCAGGAGGGCTCAGGGAGCAGTTTAGATCTCTGTCCCGTGTCTGCCTGGGTGCACAGGGATGTTTCCCAAGGAATTTGGGAATGAGGAGGAGGGTGAAGCCCCTCCATGTCCCTGTTGATCCCTGTCTCCATCAGAGCTGTACAGCTACACCGAGGAGCCTGAGCTGAGCCACAACAGGAGATGCTTCGAGGAGGATTTCCACACTCAAGGTACCAGCCCTGGGCTCAGCAGCCCTGGCCTGGGGCACAGCAGCCCCCCAGGGAAGCAGCTGGCTGGACTCGTGTCCCTTTTGCAGTGCCAGACAGGAGGTGGCTGGAGCTGGACAGGGCTCAGCAGAAGGCCTATGTCATGCACCTGCTGGATGGGCTGGAGGTGGTCAACAGGGACAAGAGGCTCCGAGTGGCACGGGCCATCCTGTACCTGGCACAGGGTAAGGACACGTCCCCCCTGGCCCGATGTGGCCTCAGATCTGCTGCCATGGGGGTTTGGGACAAGTCTTTCTCAGGTTGTGCCAGGTTGGGGCAGTGAAGCTCCTGCCTGGGGTGGTCCTGTGGACTGCAGGGGTTCAAAGGCAGATCCTCCCTCACCAGTGGTTCTCTGTGGGGCCTCTCCAGGTGTTTTTGGGGACTGTGATAATGAAGGTGATGTCCTGCACTGGTCTCGGCACAACAGCTTCCTCCTGTACCAGCTGGGAACCTTCTCTGCCTTCCTGGAGCTCCTCAACATGGAGATTGAGTGAGAGGACTGCACTGCCCTCATCCACCTCTCTGTCCTTGTCCTCTTCTTCACTTCATCCTTTCTACTCACCCCTCCACTTCTTGGAATCAATGATCCCAACTAAAATGATTCTGTGATTCTCTGGTCTGCTTTCTCTCCTTCTTTTCTTCCATTCAATTTACTCTTCTCCTCTTCAACTTCTTCCTCCCCACTTTCCTCACCTTCTTCTTCCATCCTCCTCTTTCTCTTCTACCTCTGCATTCTCCTCATCTTCTCCCCTTCCTTTTCGTCTTCTTTCTCCTCATTCTCCTCACCCTTTTCCTCTTCATCCTCTTTCTTTTCATCCTCCTCCTCCTCTTCATCTTTCTCCTCATCCTTCTCACCTCCCTCCTTTTCATCTTCCTTCTCCCTATCTTCCTCACCCTTTTCTCCTCATCCTCCTCCTCTTCATCTTCTTTCACCCCATCCTCCTCTCACTCTTCTTCAATCCTCCTCACCCTCCTCTTCATCCTCTTTCTCCCCATCCTCCCCCTCCTCCTGTTGGGGAGGTGCCACGGCCATGTCACCTGTCCCGGTGTGGCATTCCCGGGGGCTGGCTGGGTGGGATGAGGGGGCTGGCACTGAGCTCACTCCTGTCCTGCAGGAACAGCCAGGCCTGCAGCAGCGCCCTGCGGAAGCCAGCGATCTCCCTGGCCGACAGCACGGAGCTCAGGTACCCTGGGTGCTGGCAGGGGTGTGGGACACCCTCTGGGGACACAGTGGCCTCACACCAGCCTGCTGTGCTGTCCTGGCAGGGTGCTGCTCAGTGTCATGTACCTGATGGTGGAGAACATCCGTGTGGAGCAGGAGACGGATCCCCCCGAGTGGCAAACCTGCCGGGAGACCTTCAGGATGGAGCTGAGTGAGCCCCAAAGTTCCCTGAGCCCCCTGGAGCTCCCTTTGTGGTGCTGGACCAGCGGGGCCAGCTCAGGGATGGGGGATCAGCTCTGACCCACCCCTGGTCCCTCCTGCACAGGTTTCCCTGTGCACACTGAGGAGCCCTTTGCTCTGCTGCTCTTCACGATGGTCACCAAGTTCTGCAGCGGCCACGCTCCACACTTCCCCATGAAGAAGGTCCTGCTCCTGCTCTGGAAGGTGCTCCTGGTGAGTGCAACCCTTCCTTGCTACAGAAACTATTCTGGGACAGCACTGCTGCAGCCTGGATATTCCCCACCATTCAACCCAACCGTGGTGGGGTTATTTAGGATGGCACCGGGAGCTGACACAAGGAAACAGTTCCTCCTGGGATGGGTGGGCTGAGGATGTGGGGTGGGGGAGAATCTGGAGAAGGAAGGACTGCAGTGATGCCTTCCCCTCGGCTCTCCTGGTTGGTGGCCCCAGCTGGGAGCTGCCCGGGAGGGCTGGGTGCTCCGTGGGTGCTCCGTGGGTGCTCTGTGGGTGCTCCGTGTGCACTCTGTGCTCTCCCCCGTGTCTGCCCGCAGTTCACGCTGGGCGGGTTCGAGGCGCTGCAGGCCATGAAGGTGCGGCGGCGGGAGGAGCTGGGGCTGCCGCCGCTGCCCGAGGACAGCATCCAGGTGGTGCGGGGGATGCGTGCGGCCTCCCCGCCCACCTGCGCCATCGAGCTCGTGGAGCAGCAGCCGCAGCAGCCGCAGCAGCCGAAGCGGAGCCACCGCAGCCGCAGGGTGAGAGCGGGAGCGCCCGCCCGGCCCGGGAGGGGTTTGCAGCAGGAGGAGCCCGGGGTGCTCTGGTTATAATTCCCTTTCCCCCCAGGTGCTCCGGTGATTGCCAGTTTTAGGCTCACGGAATTGTTTGGGTTGGAAGGGACCTTAAGGACCATCCAGTTCCAAATGACACCTTCCATTAGATCAGGTTTCTCACAGCTCCAGCCAAGCTGGCCTTGGGCACTGCCAGGGATGCAGGGGCAGCCCCAGCTGCTCTGGCAATTGCAGCCCAGCCAGGAATTCCTCATTGCCAAGATCCCATCCATGGCTGCCCTCTGGCACTGGGAGCCATTCCCTGGGTGCTGTCCCTGCAGGCCTTGTCCCCAGTCCCTCTGCAGCTCTCCTGGAGCCCCTGCAGGCCCTGCCAGGGGCTCTGAGCTCTCCCTGGATCCTTCTCCTGTCCAGGTGAGCACCCCCAGCTCTCCCAGCCTGGCTCCAGCCCTGCAGCAGCTCCATGGGTTCCTCTGGGCTCTCTCCAGCAGCTCCAGGTGCTGCTGCTGTGTGCCAGGGCTGGGGCAGATCTGCAGGTGGGGTCTCACCTGAGAGGGCACAGGGGCAGAATCCCCCCCTCCCCTGCTGCCCATGCTGGGGGACCCACCCAGGGCTGGGGGGATTTCAGGCTCTCAGTACACGTGGTCAGAGCATGTCCAGTTTTTCATCCACCAATTTCAACTGCAACAAATCAGCCCCATGGGGTGTTTGATCCAGAGGAAGCCAGAGGACATCCTGACCTTATGGCAAAGGGCTGATAAGCACCAGGGAGCAAACTGCTCACAGCAAGTTCTTTTTTTAGCTCTGCTCTTGGAGTTGCTGTGTTGTGTTCTGGGGATGGAAATGTCTTTTGCTAAGGAAGAGATGTCAGATGGAAACCCCAAAAGCTAAGGTGAAAAATGGGGTTGCACCTCCTAGAGCAGCAAGGTTAGAGGTACAGAAGGAATTATTCTTGTGCAGCTTTGGTGGCAGGAGCTAGGAGGGAAATCCTTACCTGAGGAACACCTGAGGGCAGGATCCTTTCAGGATGGAGAGATCTGGTGCCAGCACCTGAGAGGGAAATAAAATCCTTGACATGACTTGAGTGTTTTCTTCCCCTTTCTGCTGCAGCCCCTGATGAAGCAGGACAGTTTGGATATCTACAACGAGAGAGATCCCTTCAAGAACGACGAGGGAGGGGTTGATGAAGAGGAGAACGACGAGGTGGACGGGGGGATGGAGGGGGAGCTGGAGCTGGTGGAGCGGGACGCGCTCATCCCCGCCCTGCCGGCCCAGCGCCCGCCCATCGAGAGGGTGTCCTTCCCCAAGGGGCTGCCCTGGGCCCCCAAGGTCAGGTAAAGCCACCTGGTGTCACTGCCCTCCTCCCCACACCTACCTGTCCTGGAGTTTTACTGCAGTTTTTTGGGAAGTTTTGTGGCCTCTGGTTGAACTGAAGTGACTCCACTTCTCTTTTTTTGGTCCTTTCTGGGTTGGCCTCTTGCCATGTTTGGTGTGTAAATTCTGGGGAAGAGCTCAGCTAAACCCAGCCCAAGCCAATAAATGGGCAAACCAACTTATTGCCCAACAAGTGGTGATGCAGTTTTGGATATCCCAGGCTGTGCTGGGGCTCTGTGGGAGCAGGGTCAGCTTTCCCAGCCAGGCCCCAGTGGATCTTGGTAGCACAAAGTCCTTGACTAATCACCTTGGGAGCTGGTTAATGACACCTTGTTGGGTGAGTAGGACCCCTGTGTTGCCAGGTGAAGCCTTTTTTAGTGGCAGAGAAAACACCTAGGGATAAAGGAGTTGGTGCTTTTCCTTCCTAATGCACCTATCCACACATGAAATGAGGGAATGTTAGGAAAAGAGGGTGAAAACCTCTGCCCCTTTCCCTCTTGTTCCATGTGAGGGTTTTTCTGCTGTTTATCCCAAGCCTGGATTTAATCCAGTATCTTTAAAACACAGGAGCAAATAGATATTTTGAGATAGGAGCAGTGACAGGGTATTTGATATTTTTGAGACAGGAGCAGTGACAGGGTTAAATCAGCCTGTCCAGAGCATTCCTGGCAGAAACACAGCAGGAATTGGTTTCCCACATGGATCTCCATGGTGGTGCTGTGGTGCTCCACGTCCCTTAACACTCTCAGCTTTGAAATCCAGTGGCTGCTGCTTTCCTTGGCTGCTGGCTGGAGATCCAGCTGGATTCCTTTCTGTGCAGGAGAGCCTTGGCTCACAGCTCATGTCCTGCTTGTAGTGCAGAGCTGCCCAGCAGTTCCCATGAAAGATGCCCGAGGTGGACAAGATGTCAGCTTGCTGTGGGAGCAGCGTGTGCTCTGACAGACCGTGGAGACAACATTTGTTCTCCCAGAGCCAGCAGATGCTCCTTGGAGATGTGTGTGAGGAGCACAGGAGGAGGATACCAAGGTGCTGCTTGCAGAAAACTCCTCTCCATTTACTCACACGTTCCCGTGGAGTTGCACAGCAAATACAAATGGTTTAGGTTCACATTGCCCCCAGCCAGTGAGGGCAAATCTGGGTTTTACCCACTGCTGTTGAGATCTCTAGAAATCAATCTGAGGTTTTGATCTTGTCCGTGGCTGTTTTCCAACCTTCTCCTTGTTTTTGTCTCTCCACTGCTCCATCAGACAGAAAGACATCGAGCATTTCCTGGAAGCAAGCAGGAACAAATTCATCGGGTTCACGCTGGGACAGTGAGTGTTCCATCCACAAAATCTGCCCTGCAGCCTCCATCACTGGGGTTAAGCACAAAGCTCAGGTTTTCCCAGCTCAAGGCATTGCCAGATCTGCAGCAATGAAAGCAGTGCTAGAAAAGCATGTTCCTGGAGACACTGGTCCCCAGGGACCTCTTTCTATTAAAAATCAGACCTAGCCCAGAATAAGTGACCGCTGGCCCAAGCCAGGAGCTGGTTTGATGTGAAAGGCAGCTGAGACAGTTTGGTATCCACAGCAAATGGCCCAGTTTGTGAATAAATCAAGCTGTGGGTGCAGAGTCATCCTGGGACAGGCCCAGCAGGGTACATTCATTTTTAGGTGCAGTGCTGGGCTCAGACTGGCTCTCCCTGTTTCTGATGTCATCTGATTTCACCCCAATTCTGATTCAATCTGATTTCACCCTAATTCTGATTCAATCTGATTTCACCCCAATTCTGATTCAATCTGATTTCACCCTAATTCTGATTCAATCTGATTTCACCCCAATTCTGATTCAATCTGATTTCACTCCAATTCTGATTCAATCTGATTTCACCCCAATTCTCCACCCCAATGCCTCTCCTGCCTCGTGCAGGCATGATGGGGAGGAGGTGGGAGGGCAGCAGCTCAGGCCAACACCTCTCCCAATTCCTGACCCACCTGGGATGCATTCAGCAGACTCCAGGCTCCCTCCTTTACCTGTTAGGACAGGGGAATGTTTGAGCATGGATGTCCTTCCCAGTACTGACCTTCCTTCCTCTCCCCCAGGGACACTGAGACCCTGATAGGGCTCCCACGGCCGATCCATGAAAGTGTGAAGACCCTGAAGCAGGTGAGATGGTGACTCCATGCATGGCATGGGATATCCACCACGTGGATCCTCCTGGCCACCTCCCTGAAACACTCTTACTGCAGGGAGTAAAACATTGGGTGCCACAGGAAAAGCTTTTGGAGCTTTGTGCAGAAATTGAGGCAAAAAATTAAAAACTGAGTGCTCAAGTAGCCTCTCCAGCATTTTAACTTTCCCTTTATCCAAGGTGTAGCATTCCTGTTTCCTGGGGAATGTCTGTCATGTGTTTTGAAGGTGACAGACTTTCAGAGCTGGGTTGGACATACATTCCCAAACTGGTGCTGTTCCCACAGGGAAGCACAGCCAGCCTTGGCTCCTGCAGTGCTCTGTGGGGAATGAGACCCCTCCAGAGGCCACCTGACCCTATCCAGGGTCTGGGTTGTGACCCTCTCCAGGGTCTGGGTTGTGACCCTCTCCAGGGTCTGGGTTGTGACCCTCTCCAGGGTCTGGGTTGTGACCCTCTCCAGGGTCTGGGTTGTGACCCTCTCCAGGGTCTGGGTTGTGACTCTATCCAGGGTCTGGGTTGTGACCCTCTCCAGGGTCTGGTTTGTGACCCTATCCAGGGTCTGGGCTGTCTTTTGGAGGTGATTGTCCCTCTAATTCCTTACAGAGAGCTCCTAGATGGAGCAGGTGGAAGTAACCCAAGGCAGGAGGTGTGAGGGGCTTCAGGGATGTCCCCCTCAGGGATGAGCTGCCTGTGGCTCTGCTGTGACCTGCACCCTCACTGGGGATTGCTGTGGCCACTGCTGGCCATGTTTCCTGTGACACTGTGACACTGCTGTGCCTCTGTCTGTGTGTTTTGCCAGCACAAGTACGTTTCCATCTCGGATGTCCAGATCAAGAACGAGGAGGAGCTGGAGAAGTGCCCCATGTCTCTGGTAAGAAGGAAGTTGCTTCACCCCATCACCAGAGAGAAGATGGGAGGTTTCCAAAGTGTCACATAAATCCATGCTTACTCTTGCTTCATTTTCCCTTGTTTTTAATGCTTCTCTGCCCTAGGGGGAAGAGGAAGTGCAAGAAACCCCTTGTGAGGTGTTGTATCGAGCAATGCTGTACAATCTCCCCCAGTACATGGTAAGCCCCCGTTCCTTAAAGGAAGGAAGAGCTCTGGAGTTGGGAATGGGGCCAACAGGAGGGTGTTCAGGACCTGCATTGTCAGATTTTGGTGGGAATCCTGAGCAGAGTTGGGAGGAAAGTACAGTTCAAGAGGAGGATTCAGAGGGTTCTGAGATGCTGGTTGGGTAACGTGGGCTCTGCAGGGAGAGACAGAGATTTAAATGCATTTAATCTCCAGGTGTTCCTTGTGCTGTTTTACCCTCTCTGCCAGAGCTCAGGCACATGTGATGCCTTAGCTTAAGGATCAGACAGAGCTGCTGAGCTCCCCACACTTGTCCTGTCTGTCAGAGGTTGAGTTTGGTCTGGTGAAACCCTGTAGAGCTGGCTTGAAGTTGTCCAGTTTCAGCCAGTGAAGGAGAAGGAAGGAATTCCCTTTCCTGGACCTTCCCCCACACCTGCCCTCTCCTGCAGATCGCTTTGCTGAAGATCCTCCTGGCTGCTGCACCCACCTCCAAGGCCAAGACTGACTCCATCAACATCCTGGCAGACGTGTTGCCTGAAGAGATGCCGTAAGTCCCTCACCAGGTGGCCACCAGCCATCCCAACCTTGCCACCATGCCTTGGACCAAGCAGGAGAGCCAATAGGTTTGGGGAGCTCCAGATTTGGGGTATCTGTTTGTGTAGGTGTGAATTCCAGTTGGCACCAGGGCAGAGCTGTGAAAGCCAAGGCAGTGATGCTGCCATGATTTGAGTGCAGCCACTCCAAGCTAAGTGGCACAAATGATAAAATCCTGCTAATTGACCCAAATCATAAAGATCTGTCAGCATACAGGAGGTGTCCTTCCTCCTGCTCCACCAGGATTCCTGGTGGAGGGCAATCCACCTTTTTTGAACACATTTTGGCATCACCAGGTGGGATGGGTGGAGATGGGAGTCCTGTGGGGAGCGAAGGTGTTTGGTTTCATAGAGCTCACCCAGATGAAGGAGAACTCCAGGGTTCCTTGGGCTCCCTGCTGCCCCAACCACAGATCTGTTTTTCCTCCATGCAGCATCACTGTCCTGCAGAGCATGAAGCTGGGCATCGACGTGAACAGGCACAAGGAGATCATCGTGAAGAGCATCTCGGCGCTGCTGCTGCTGCTCCTCAAGCACTTCAAGCTGAACCACATCTACCAGGTGGGCCTAGAGCAAGGGATGGCCACTGCCCAGCTGGGCTTGAAGCTCCTGATAAACCTCTCCTGGAAGAGGTTCCATGAGGAGCTGTAATCACATTTCCTTAGCTCCAGGATTTGTACAGGGTGGCTCAGGTTGGGGTAACCCCACTGTGCTTTGACAGCACCTTTCCTACTCACGTGGCAGAGCTTTTAGAGTTCTGGGAATATCCATTCAGGTTAAATTTAGGAAATAGCACCAGCCTCCCTGGCAGAAGGGGGAAGAGGAAGGGGATTAGGCAAGACTCTCTTTTGCTCTGTCATCTCCAGTGCCCAGAAATAGGGCTGGGAAGGACCTCACGGGGTCACCTGATCTGGTTTTGGCAGGATCGGGTTCTTGGGGCTCCAGTTTCAACAGAGGCAGGGATCTGGGTCATAGTTGCAATCTGATTTTTGTTCCCAAATGTGATTTTTGTTCCATCTGCCTGGCACCAATCAAACTGCACCCACTCCAGGGCTTTCCTTGGTCAAAAAAACCCAAGGACTAATATGAGCTGTGGCCCAGTTCTCCACTCGTTCTGCAAGTCAAACAATTAATGTTTTCTAATTTTTTCTGTTAAAGCTTTCAGCAGGCTACAAATCCCTCAGCGTTACAAAACCCACTGATATTTAACTGAGGATAAATATAAATCCACGTCCTGGATTGGGTAAAATGAAACCAACTCCCACATTTTTACAATCCTACATTTGTTCTGCTCCCCCTCCCCTCCACATCCCTCCATTAATTTTTCTCACTTCAAAGCAGCTCCTCTCCTTTCTTCCCCCCAGGCAGGAGGGCATTGCAGCCTGCTGCTGAGCCTGGAGAAAGCTGCAGGGTTTCCTGAATCCCCCTGATTCTGCCTTTCTTTGTGCCTGATCAGGGTGATTTTGTTCTTTCTGTGACAAAGGTGGTCTCAGGGAGCACCATGAGAGCTCCAGCAGGTCTGAAATGAAGGAACCACTGAAGCACAGAATGGTTTGGGTTGGAAGGGTCCATTACTCACCAGCACTTCCCAGTGCTGTGTCATCTGTGGTGTGCCAATGCTGACAGCTGGCACCAGGCTGAGATGGGAACAAACTGTTCCTTCCCTCTCAAACTGGAGATCTGGATGGAGAGGCATGGAAGGGCAGGATGGGATAGGACTGGGTTTGGCTGCAGTTTGTATCTTTAGAGGACAGGAGAGATTTGTTGTATTAATGAACTGTAGAGTGGTTTGGGCTGGAAGGGACCTTGAAGACCATTTAATGCTTTGAGGGAGAGAGGAATTAAAAGCAAGTAGGAAAACAGGGATATTGTTTCAGTCAAAATTTCTGAGGGAAGTGGGATTAGTGTGTGAGAGCAATAGGATTTATTGTATTTTCTCATGTAATAGCTACAGCCCCTTCCCTCTTCCCCACACAGTGTTTTGCCAGATTTAATTTTGAAAAGCCACGAGGTGCAGCTATTCCCAGAGCACTGCTGTGAGGTGTGCGTGTCCTCTCTATGGCAAATGGAATTTTCCAGCTGCTGTGCATGACACAGACCCTACACAGCAAACTCCGGGGACAGAATGATCTGTGGGGTGTCTGGGGCAAACCAAGTGCTCTGCTTTTGGCTGGGAAGAGGTTTCCATTCCCAGGTTCCCATTCCCAGGTTTCCGTTCCCAGGTTTCCATCCCCAGGTTTCCATCCCCAGGTTTCCATCCCCAGGTTCCCATCCCCAGGTTCCCATCCCCAGGTTCCCATCCCCAGGTTCCCATCCCCAGGTTTCCATTCCCAGGTTCCCATCCCCAGGTTTCCGTTCCCAGGTTTCCATCCCCAGGTTTCCATCCCCAGGTGTTGCTCCCACCTAAAGCTGTCCCATTTCCCTCTCTCCCCCAGTTTGAGTACGTGTCCCAACACCTGGTGTTTGCCAACTGCATCCCGCTGATCCTGAAATTCTTCAACCAGAACATCATGTCTTACATCACTGCCAAAAACAGGTACAGCCCCTGCTGGGGGACACACAGCTGATGGGGCAGGAAGGTTTCATGCTTGGGGAGCCCTGATGTCCTGGGGGGACCCAGGTGGCCTCACAAGGCTTTGGGGTGTGCTGTCCACTACACAAATATGTGGAGGGAGCAAATCCCTTTGGCATGATGAGGATGAGTGGATGTTGGGTTTCCAATCTCTGGTTGAGCTGCTGAAATAGTATTAAAATAAAATAGGTTTCTTCTTTAAAATGAAGTAGTTTTCATCTTCACATGGACTCCTGGGGAGCCATCCAGTGCCACCGAGCATCTCTGGGCCACACTTCATCAAGGCCAGATGGGATAGGATCTTCCAGGTCTTTCCCACTTTTTGTAGCTGTAATTCAGCTTTCCTGACCCCTTCAGGTTTTCCATAGCTGTGCCTGCCTTTTACTGCTGATCTGAGAGAGGCACCAGCCCCGTTTTGAGCAGGGCACTGGCTGCACCACCATGGATCAGAGACCTGAGACAGCACAGATCTTTCACAGCCCACCAGGGCAGGATTTCTCTGTTTGCAGAGGAGCTCCACAGGGATGTTGGGATGATAAAAAGATCCTTTTTCTTCCTTTTTGATGCTCTTTTTGTGGCTCTTCAGCTGCGTGTGTAGGCTGGGCTGTCTCCTGCATGGTATGGTTGTGTCTGTGCGAGGAGGCACGCATAGAAAAATAGGAAGGAATGTGTTGATCCTCCTGCTGTAAATATTTCCACATTTGCTCCTGTGTTTTTTAAGTGAGGAGGAAACATATCCCAGGAGCACTCAGCTCCCTCCTCTGCTCTGGGATGGATTCTCTGGTTTCACAGGCAGGATATGCACCTGTGAGTCAGGTGGGATGTGCAGCTGGACGCTCTGAGCCAGGGAGGTGTCAATTCCAGTTCTGGGTGTATTTCATTGACTGCTTTTACAATTCCACGGGCCTGGAGGCCTTTGAAAAACACAATACTCCTAAGTACTCACTCACCATGAATTTTCTTGCTGTCAACCAGATGCCTCCCTGTGAACCTCAGATCTATTTTGTTGACTTTTTTCCCCTTTTTAAATATGCATATGAATAACTCATCTGTCATGTCTTAATGGATCCAAATCCTTTGAGCCCTTATTAATGGACTCAGGATGGAGCTTTGGAGCCAGCAGGCATTGATGTGCTCCATTAAGCTGGGGGCTGAGGCAGTGCTGAGGCTGGGATCCCCTTTGGATGCTGTCTGTGCCCTCACGTGCTGGAGATGGGATTATTCCCCACCCAAACCACTTGTTGCATTTCCAGGCACAGAGCAGGAAGAATGTTACAGATTCCTGGGCATGATCACACAGATCACCTTAAAAATTTCTCTCGTGTTAATTGGTGGCATAGGAGGGCTTGACAGCTGGCCTGCAAGCAGGGCTGAGTTAATAGCAGAAATAATAATTGATGATTTTTCAGTGTATCCATAGCAAAGGAGAAGACAAAGCTGTCAGCATGGAAACAGATTAGAAAAGATACATGAAAATTTTTGTAAGCTAGGCTATGTGCATAAGTAGATGAGCATACATGCCTTATTAAACTTCTGTAAAACTTTTGCTAATTATATTGATGTTAATTGCTTTGCATCAATGAATATAATAAGTTATTGTGACGTAGTTAATGAGTTAAGATCACTTTGTTAAGAGTATATAAGCTAGAGAACACACAGAATAAAAACTTTTTTCTTCTTAGACCCTGATCACATGTGTATGTCACATCCAGCCCAACGGTGACATTTGGTGACATTTGGTGACATTTGGCTAACGAGTCCCTTCTTTCCTGTTTTCTGCAGCATCTCTGTCCTGGATTATCCCCACTGCACGGTCTGTGACTTGCCTGAGCTCACAGCAGAAAGTCTGGTAAGCAGCACAGAAAGGGTTTTTGTGGCCAGGATTGCTCTTTGTGACAGCATGAGGAAGGATTTGGGTTTTCTGTTCTCTGTCTTCTTTTCCTGTAACCCTCAACCTTGCCAAAATTGGACTTTTTTTTCCCCTCCAGGCTTGAACATCACTCCCATCACTATTCTGAGTCACTGTCAGCTATGGGGAAGTGGGGAAGAGGCACTGCTGGTGTTGGGCACCCCATAAAAATAGCTGGGTTTAGGGGTTTCCCTTTGACAGAACAGAATCACAGAATCCCAAGATCATTGTGGTTGGACAAGACTTCCAAGATCAAGTCCAGTTTTTGATCAAACACCACCTTTTTCCCAGCCCAGAGCCCTGAGTGCCACATTCAGGAATTCCTTGGACACCTCCAGGGGTGGGAGCTCCAAACCCCCCTGGGCAGCCCCTGCCAAGGCCTGACCCCCTTTCCATGGGGAATTCTTCCTGATGTCCAACCTGAGCCTCCCCTGGCACAGTTTGAGGCTGTTTCCTCTTGTTCTGACAAGACAAGACTTTGTGCTTTGAAAGAGAATTTACCCAGGGGCTGTTGCCTCCCAGATTTCAATTGCTCTGAGCACTCCTGTTCTATGAGATACCAGTTTAAGGAATGAACCAAATTCCTCATGGAGAAGAGCCTTAAGTATTCCAGAGACTGGCCAGAGGATGGGCTGGGCTAATACACAGACCACAGATGGGATAATAACCCTGGCAGTGTCATTATTATTATAATTAGAAAATTGAAGTGCAGAGCAGGTTGGACTTGGCCAGCACAGGGGAAAGCTTTGGGGTTAACAGGAAATAATGGCCAGGGAATGGAGACCCTAAATCATTGAGAAGGATCCTGAGCAAATCCACTCCAGGCAGGGATGATCTCATGGTGCTGCTGCAATCTGAGAGCTGTGTTGCTTTCTTTAGGTGTGTAAAGTCAAAATCATCAGAGAGAGATTTTCCCCAGGTCCACAGGCTGCTGGAGGCTGGGTGTCCCCATCCAGCCCTGCCACACTCCACCGTATCCTGGACCGATGGGGACATCTAGTGACACTTCAGGGAGGGTTTCATGGCTTGTGTGATCCTCACAGTCAGGGGAATACTGAATGTTTTTAGGGAAATACTGCCAGTAGGGTCTGGACAGTTTGAGAGCTGTCATGTTCAAGGACAGCACCTTTCACTTTCCTCCAGCAGACATGGGTGTTATCCTCAAGGGAGAGCAATTTCATTAGAAAATATGCAGAAACAACCTTGAATTTTACCATCTTTGGCAGGATACCCATGGAAGTAAGGATTTAATAGGAATCAGACACACCCTGCTACTCGAGGCAAACGTTTGTGCACGTATTTCTATTTTTGTGTTGTTTTAGCTTTTTTTGCCACTCTGATGAGTGATTTCAACACCCCAGCGTAACACATTTCTCAGAGGATGTCACAGATGATTCTGCTCTCAGTGGGTTGAGCACAGTGATGTGTGTTTGGTTATCCCTAGGAGAGCCAGGAGCAGTCCAGCTGTCTCCCAAAGGGCAGCTGTGGGGTAACTGCTGTCCCCACCTGGTGTAAATCAGGAGTGGCTGAGGTGGTGGGGGATTCAAATCCTGGCCAGTCCCCAGCTCCCCTCTCCTGTCACTCCAGAGGGGTCTGCAAAGGGCTTAACCCACCCCTTAGAAGGGGGATTAGAGCCTGTTTGACCTGTTCCCTCCTCCCATAAATCTGATGGAAAGACCCTCCCCTCCTTCAGTCTATAGAGACAACATCAGACTGGTGACAAACAAATCCATCAGTCTGAGAAATGGATATTGGCCTATTCCACTGGGATCTTTGGGATAATTACTTTGTGCAGAGGGAGCAGGTTGGGTCTGGGCACAATGTGGCAGTGAAGGGCCACTGCAGTTTGGGACCCCCAAAGCACCAGACAGCATCCACGAGCACCTCAGGGACATTCTGGTGACATCCCAGTGACATTCTGGTGACATTCTGGTGACATCCTGGTGACATCCGGTGACATCCCGGTGACATCCCGGTGACATTCTGGTGACATCCTGGTGACATCCTGGTGACATCCTAGTGACATTCTGGTGTCATCCCGGTGACATCCCAGTGACATCCCGGTGACATCCCGGTGACATCCTGGTGACATCCCAGTGACATCCTGGTGACATCCTGGTGACATCCCGGTGACATTCTGGTGACATCCCGGTGACATCCCAGTGACATCCCGGTGACATCCCGGTGACATCCCGGTGACATTCTGGTGACATCTCGGTGACATTCTGGTGACATCCTGGTGACATCCTGGTGACATTCTGGTGACATCCCGGTGACATCCCGGTGATATCCCAGTGTCATTCTGGTGACATCCCACCTCTGGCTGCCTCTCGGGCATTGGCAGGGGCTGCCCAGGGAAGTTTGGAGTGCCCATCCCTGGAGGTGTCCAAGGAATCCCTGGAGGTGGCACTTGGGGCTCTGGGCTGGGGACAAAGTTGGAATTGGTCACAGCTTGGCCTCGGTGGCCTTGGAGCTCTTTTCCATCCTCGGTGATTCCTTGATTCTGGCTGGCACTTGCCTTTAAAAGCCAAGGGCTTGTGCTGGTGGGATTTTCTTGCCCAGATCCTGGAATGGGTTGGGTTTTTGCCCCGAGTTATGAAGGATGTAGCTGGCTGTGAGTGGTTTATAAATTCAGCAGCCCTTGTTGTGCACTAATCCCCAAACAGGATTTTTTGGGACATTTCTCCTGTGCTTGGAGCTGTTCAAACATGGAGCAAGTTGCTGCAGTGGTGGAATTAAATCTCCAAGTGCCACGGGCAGTATTTCCACAAGCTGGAGCTGGGGGTGTTTACAGTTTCCTTATATTTAAAACAAAGTCTCAGCAGCACTTAAGCTGGAGGGGTTTTGTTACAGAAAGGTTTCATCCTCTTGATACAAACGTTGCTATTTGTCATCCTGTGCTGATCCGTGATTTCCTTTTACTGGAAATGTGTGCCCTAAGCATGAATTAATTGATATAGTTACCAAAAGCAGTGGTGATCACCAGGCTGAAATTTGCTCTCTGGCTGTAAACAAAGAATGCAAATCTACCACGAAATATATTTCCCATGATGGAATAATGGGATTTATCCCATTATTAGCTCCTACTCTAAATTAAAAGCAGATTAAAATTGGAATGTTTCAGAAGGGTTATCATCAGCAGATTCTGGGGAAAAACAAAGTGAGAAGGAAGCTCTGCTGCTTGTCCTCCCTCAGAAACAAGACTTGTGCAGACAATAAAAATAAAGATTTCTGCCTCAGGACATCTCTGTGGCGGTGCTGATGAACACTGTGGTCAGGGTTGCACTTCTCCCCTTGCAGGAAGCTGGAGACAACAACCAGTTCTGCTGGAGGAATTTGTTCTCCTGCATTAACTTACTGAGGATCCTCAACAAGCTGACCAAGTGGAAACACTCGAGGACAATGGTAAGGGGGTGTCCCCTCCCCTGGGACCCTCCAGTGTTTCACCTGGAGCACCTCCCTGGCTCTACACAGTGGGTTCAGCCTGGCCTTGTGCTCAGGGTTCCTGGTGGAACTGCTGGAGCTTCTGCTCTTCATCATCTTCCCTTTCTTCTTCCATGGATTGAGCCTTGAATGCAGAAATACTTTTTCTCCTGCAAATATCATTATTTCTGTGACCCTCAAGCCCTGTGCAGAGAGTGTTGGCTGTGCTGAATGCTCCTGTTCTCCCTCCTGGGGCTTTGTGGTGTACAAGGCTGAGGTGTTGGTGCCCACATCAGCCCAGACCATGTTTGTTTGTGTGGCTCCCAGGTGTTGATGCCCACATCAGCCCAGACAATGATTGCTCGTGTGGCTCCCAGGTGTTGGTGCCCACATCAGCCCAGATGTTTGTGTGGCTCCCAGGTGTTGGTGCCCACATCAGCCCGGATGTTTGTGTGGCTCTCAGGTGCTGGTGCCCACATCAGCCCAGCCATGTTTGTTTCCATGGCTCCCCGGGCACCCTGCACTGATGGCTGTTGCTCCCTGAGCACCCTGCACTGATGGCTGTTGCTCCCCGAGCACCCTGCACTGATGGCTGTTGCTCCCTGAGCACCCTGCACTGATGGCTGTTGCTCCCTGAGCACCCTGCACTGATGGCTGTTGCTTTCCAGGCACCCAGCACTGATGGCTGTTGCTCCCCAGGCACCCTGCACTGATGGCTGTTGCTTTCCAGGCACCCAGCACTGATGGCTGTTGCTCCCCAGGCACCCTGCACTGATGGCTGTTGCTCCCTGGGCACCCAGCACTGATGGCTGTTGCTCCCTGAGCACCCAGCACTGATGGCTGTTGCTCCCTGAGCACCCTGCACTGATGGCTGTTGCTCTCTGAGCACCCTGCACTGATGGCTGTTGCTCCCCGGGCACCCTGCACTGATGGCTGTTGCTCCCCGAGCACCCTGCACTGACGGCTGTTGCTCTCCTGGCAGATGCTGGTGGTGTTTAAATCAGCCCCGATCCTGAAGCGGGCCCTGAAGGTGAAGCAGGCCATGATGCAGCTCTACGTGCTCAAGCTGCTGAAGATCCAGACCAAGTACCTGGGGCGCCAGTGGAGGAAGAGCAACATGAAGACCATGTCTGCCATCTACCAGAAGGTGCGGCACCGCATGAACGACGACTGGGCCTACGGCAACGGTGAGTGCTGCCCTGTCCCTCTGCTGTGCCTTTGCAAGCCTCACTTTGCTCCACTTCCTTTGGCCTCAAACCTCCAAAATTCCTGTCACTGCTGGGCATTTCTTCCAGAAGTTTCATGGCACCATCAGATTTAGAGCTCATGAAAATACTGGGATTCTTTTCATATTATAGGTTTATATAATACAACATAATGTCATGGTTATTGCAGCTTTTCAATACCATTCATAGCTGCATTTGCCCAAATCTTTTAAAATATTTGTGGTTAGGAGCTCATAATAAGCTCACTAGGTTTTAAATGTTTTAAATCTTCATCCCTGCTTCAGTGGTCAGTGGAGGTTTTCAGTAAAAATGATGGGGTCTTTGTGAAAAAAGCAGGGCTGGGTAATTCTAGAGAGTCCTTAATGCAGGAATAATTACATTTTTATGGGATATCTTAAACAGTCCTTAATGCAGGAATAATTATATTTTTATGGGATATCTTAAATGAAAATGCACCCATAATGGGATTTGGTTAGGAATAATAATAATTAGGAGTGACTGGTTAATTCACATGAAACCTCCAGCCTTTCTTGTCAGGACCAGCACATCCCTCTGGCTGTCCTGAGCAGCCCAGACCCTGCCAGGGGTCTCAAAGACCCTGGCACAGAGCCCAAAATGCCCCTGTGGGTTTGATTATGGCCCGTGGAGCAAATTACCAACCTTGTATGAAGATCAGCAAGCCACAACAGTTTAAGCAGAATATTAGTGAAGTTATCACAGGGTGGAAAAGTAGATTTTAGGGTTTTTGGTATGGGGGTTCAGGAGGCAAGATAAAGGGAACTGGGTGTGTCCAGCCTCTCTCCTTCTTCTTCTTCTTCATGACCTCCATCTTCTGGGTGATGGTGGCACTTTTGGATTGGTTTAGAGTAGAAGCTCTGTCTAACATAGGTGATGGGTATTGGGAAATGATTGTAAACATTGCACACGTGGTTTTTAGTATAAAGACAACATCACCCTGTGGGCAGGCAGAGTGCCTCAGACTCTATTGGTGAGCTGACCTCGGCAGGGCAGGAGAAAATTTTTTATACATAAGATAAAATAAACAACGTTGAGAGCGAGAAATGAAGAGCTCTGACTCCTTCTTTCAGCACAGGGCTGGGAAACCAGACTTGGGAACTTTTCTCGGGGTCACTCTGCCAGGTTAAAGATCCCAACACTTTCTTTTGCTCAAACCCTGTCAGAGCAGTGTTTCCCACACTATCTGGGTGTTGTTCCTCCTGCCCTGCAGACATCGACGCCAGGCCGTGGGATTTCCAGGCTGAGGAGTGCACGCTGAGGGCCAACATCGAAGCCTTCAACAGCCGCAGGTACGACAAGGCGCAGGACTCGGAGTTCGCCCCGGTGGACAACTGCCTGCAGAGCGTGCTGGGCCAGCGCCTGGAGCTGCCCGAGGACTTCCACTACTCCTACGAGCTGTGGCTGGAGCGGGAGGTGTTCTCACAGCCCATCCGCTGGGAGGAGCTGCTGCACTGCCAGTGACAGCCCCGCCCGCGCCTGCCCCGCTCAGAGCCCCCAGGCTGCCGTGGGTCTGCGGGTTTTAGCGCAGCTGGGGGAAAATTTTAACCTTTCCAAAGAGACCAGGTCTCTGTGTGCCCAGCAGAAACCTCTTTTTGGAGGTCATCCTGTGATCCTTGGAGACCATACAGAGTGAGCTCAGAGCCCAGGTGTGTCTCAGTGCAGGCTGGGGGTAAGGTGAGGATTCCCAATGGGAATTCCATCCCTCCTGCACGCCCCACGTTCCTTTGTTTGGGTCTGTTCTGGCTGCTGATGTGCTCCCAACACAGGAACACAGGTTGGCTTGGGATGGAGACAACATTCCCTGCTGTCCCTGGGCTGGCACTGCCCAGCTCAGAGTCCTGGTGCCACCAGTGCCAGGTCCTGCATGTCCCCTGGACACCCACCAGGCAGGTAGGCCACAAAACCTGTCTTACACACAGTTCTGCTGTGGGTAAGACCTTTTCTTCTCCTGTCACCTTGGCACCTCTGCTCTCCTCCACCTGGCACTGCTGCTGCTGGGGTGGCACAGCCCAGCTCAGAGCCCTGTGCCACCAGAGACAGGTCCTGCATGTCCCTTGGACACCCATCTTGGCACCTCTGCTGTCCTCCACCTGGCACTGCTGCTGCTGGGGTGGCACAGCCCAGTTCAGAGTCCTGGTGCCACCAGTGCCAGGTCCCCTGGACACCCACCAGGCAGGTGGGCAGCACTCACCTGTCTTACACACAGTTCTGCTGTGGGTAAGACCTTTTCTTCTCCTGTCACCTTTGCAGCTCTGCTCTCCTCCACCTGGCACTGCTGCTGCTGGGGTGGCACAGCCCAGCTCAGGTCCTGCATGTCCCCTGGACACCCACGTGTCACCTTTCACCTCTGCCCTCCTCCAGCCTCACTCACCTTTACTGCAGCCCCCTGTGCTGTGCAGTTCCCAGCTGTGGTGCTCAGAGCTCCCTTTTCTCTCCTCTCTGAGTGTCCTTGGGCTTCCACATCCTCTGCAGCCCTCCCAGCCCTGAGGGGACAGCGAGCACCACGTTAAACAATCCAATTTTACACAGATTTTTGCTTGTTTGGGGGAATGTCTGTGCCTGGCTTTAGGGTGGGGAGGGAAAGGGCTCTGGTGAACAATTTATGAGTGGATTCTGTGGTCCATAATTTGAGGATGAACAGGATATGGAGCTGTAAATTTTCTGTCAATTTAATAAGTTAATATTTAAATTAAATAATGAACGCTACACTTGGGTAAAGCTGCATTGCATGAGGGTGGCATTTGTCAAAGCATTGTGTGTTCATATAGGGCAGGGAAGCCCTCAATAAACAAGTGTTTGTTATGGCAGGATTTGTGCTAATTGCTTAAATAATTAATGAGCCTGAGAATGTTTCCTTGATGGGGTTTGTCCAAGGCCTTGTTCATGGAAATGGCATTAAGCCTTTTAAAGCCTTTTAAAATGTGCTTTTGTTCAAAATAAACCAACTTTTAAAGGACACCTCTTTATTTAAGCTTTTTCTTCCTGTGTCTTAATTTAAATGCTTCTTTTTTATTATTTTTAAGGATAAAAACACCCCCCAAGCTCAGCCCTCACCCCTGCCCATCTCCACTCAAGGAGAAATGGAATGAATTACTAAAATACTCAGAAAAGCACTTGGTATTTGGCTAAAACCTTTTTTTTGTTCCACAATATGTTAAAAAAAAAAACAGTGCACATCCAATGTGCATTTTTTTTCTGCATTTTATATTTAAATTGTGCTTTTCAGTGCCTGTTATTTTTCCTGAGAGAGATTAGAAGCACAAATTCTTAGCTGAATGTCTGGGTGGTGGAGGGTGGTACAAACTTATCCTGGATTATAATTTATTCACACCATCACCACCAAATTTTCTGCTTCCCAGAGAGAGATCTCCACAGAAAACCTGAACCTCTGCATTAAAAAGTGACTTAGGGAGAGGCTACACCTTTATTTGAAATATTTATGCCCCATCCTGGCAAGCAAGCAGCAATTTCAATTTATTTTGTTTTTGCTTCACAATGAGGATTTTCTACTGGTTAA
Source organism: Geothlypis trichas (assembly GCA_009764595.1). Classification (NCBI taxonomy): domain Eukaryota; kingdom Metazoa; phylum Chordata; class Aves; order Passeriformes; family Parulidae; genus Geothlypis; species Geothlypis trichas. The sequence goes on along the minus strand of CM019904.1, from coordinate 73,747,960 downwards.
AAATTCTCAGAAGAGCTGGGGGCCAGCAATTAAGGAATTATCATTTCATACATTCAGCAAGGCAGTTCCAGAACAAAGTTCTGGGTGGTTTCTGCACAGCTGGAGGAACATCTGTTATCTCACCCCAGCAGGACTGTTGGTTCCAGGAAGCCTCCAGTGATCCCAGTTCCCGTTGTAATTGCAATAAAGAACTTTTTTGTTGTTTTGTTTTCACCCTACAGGTGGTTGCTTGAAGTTCTGCCGTGGGTGAAACCTTTTCTTCAGCACCTCAGCACAGATTCTTCAGTTTTCTTGTAGATTCTTGCTGTTTCCTAGGGATACAAAGCACACAGGATTGAGTTATTAATTTCTCTAAGCAACTCTGGAGCTGGTTGGTGAATTTAATGCAAATTTCAGTGAAGGAGAAAAGGCTACAAAGTTCCTTTCAGAGTTGAGAAAAGGAAATAGTGATAAAAAAAGGGAATTAGCCTTTATCCATTCAGTCTGGCAGTGTTAAAAAAAAATCCCTCCTTTTTCTCCTGTGAATATTTCCCTAAAAATAACAACACAGAGATGTCCTGGCTGGCTCTGTATTTACCCCTTGTAACCACAGAAGTGACTGTATGAGGTCAGGCTCATTATAGTCTGGAGTTTGAGAAGCTTCCCTCATTTTTATCAATTATTTATCAAAGCCTTGCATGTGTAAACAGCAGCTCGTTCTGCAGCCAGGGCCAAGCTCTGCCACAAAACTCAACATTTGACTGCACAGGATGATTTCTGTCTCCTTGATTGAACATTTCAGTGCTCTGTGCCTTCCTTTTTGCCTCAATAATTATCATGGGGCCTCCTGACAGTTGTCTGTGCTGAAATGAGATAATTAGTGTAATTATGATTGTTACTTTTATGCTGTGTCGTTTGTTAATACAGATGACACAGAATTTCCCTGAATAGAGTAGAAATCAATTTTTAAATTTTTTCTTTCATTATCCAAGGCTCATTCAAGAGAATTTTACTCCCAAATCTGCAGATTTTTCCTGAGCTACACTACCGAGACTTTTTATTAGGAAATTTACTTATGCAGCAGAGAGCACATTTAGAGAGGTTAATGTTAAAAGTAAAAATAAACCCATGATCCAGGCAGACTCACTGATGTGTTTGTTGGAGTTTGGTAATACTGCAATTATGAGATTTTTTTTTTTCTATGAGGCAATTCAGCCCCTACTGATATTTTTCACTTGTACCTATTTTTTTAGTGCTTTGGAAGTGAAAATCTGGTGCTGAGGGATGCAGGAGAGACTCCTCTCTCCCATATTTTTTCCCAAATTTAAAAATCACCCCACATTTAGAAGCATTACTACCCTTGGATAAAATTGTTGTGTCTAAAAACGGTGCAGAGAACAAAATGAACCTTTCATGTCCCATCCCTCCCTCATCCCCCTTCACATCCATCGATTCCCTGTGTCTCAGGCCTCATAAATGGGGATTTATTAGAAATATCCAACCTCAATTACACATCATTTTCAGGACCTGCTGTCCAGAGCTGTGGCTCTGCGAGGATGCAAAGCAGAGTTTGTTTTTAAAATATTTTTATGCTGAAGGCGGCTGAGCCAGGTATTTAAACAGACTCCCCCATGTCAAGCAGCAATAACGTGAATATTCCACTAAAAGTCCACAAAATGCCAATCTTTCCAAAACCTTTGGAAAGCGCGACTTGCTCCCCTCCTCCTCTCAGCTCCAAGTTGTTGTGGTGGGGACTTTTCTGGCCTCCTGGTGACATTTCTGAGGTTTTTGGCTGAGGGTGGGACAGGGGCGGAGATGGCGGCGGCCGCTCCCCTCAGGCCCCTCACAGCTTTTCCCGCCCTTTTCCCCCTGACCACCGCAGCGGCGGGAAGCGCCCTCCGGCAGCTGATTGGACGACGGGCGGGTGTATCAGCAGCTGATTGGACACGGGGCTGTCAATCAGCACCAGACCCCGCCCCGTGATCGCTATGGCAACGGGACGCTGAGGGGAGGGTGGGACGGCCATGGGGGCCGTGCGAGGGGAGGGGGGACGGGGTCTCTTCAGAGCTGCGGGGACAGGACGGTGAGAGTCTCTTTCTACACGGGGCTGCGGTGGGACAGAGGGACCTGGGGCTGGGGCAGGGGCGGAAAAGGAGGTTCCGGAAGGAGCTGCTCACTCCTACAACTCCCTGACACGAGGGTGCAGCCAAGAGGGGGTCGGGCTCTGGTCTCGGGGAGCGGGGATAGAACAAGAGGAAGCAGCCTCAAGTTGTGCCAGGGGTTTAGACTGGGTATCCTGAAAATTCCTTCCTTAAAGGAGTTGTCCAGCCCTCGCACAGCTGCAGGGCTGGATGGAGTGCCCATCCCTGGAAGGGTTTCAAAGCCCCGTGGATGTGGCACTTGGGGACACTTGGGGACACTTGGGGTCAGTGGTGGCGGCCCTGGCAGCGCTGGGGAGCGGCTGGACTTGGTCTCGGAGATTCTGTCCAGGATTCTGTGATTGTAAACCTCGAGGGCTTTGCTGAAAAGCTCAGAGTCCTGGAGTTTGACAATTAGCAGGTGATTTCACAGGTGACTATCGGCTTTTAGGGATGACTTTAAAAGGGACTATTTTTATTGCAAGGAACTATTTTTTCCCTTTTTCTCTTCAAAGTTTCGTGGGGACCGACACAGACACAGGTGCTTTACACTGTGTAACTAACTGTGTAATTTTGTCTTGCAGGGTTTATCTCCAGAGCTTGATGTGAACTCCAGGCTGCTCCATAAAAACACTCAGCCATGGTAAAACACCTTTGATCCTTCAGAAGTGTTGGTAACACCTTTTTAAGGAAAAGGGTTAATATCCAAAAGGTTCCTTCCCACAGCTGCAGAACTGACCTGCCCAAATTCACCTTGTGTGCAAGTATAAACCTAATTCTGATTTTTAGCTTTTTTTGTTCTTGGCTACAGGCTGTAAAATTCTGTACACAGCATATTAAGCCTGTGAGATTAATATGTCATTTATATTTGGAAAGATCAGCTACAGGCTGAATTCCTACCAGGAGCCTGCAAGTGCTCACAAAACCCCCCAGAGACCCTAGGCAAACAAGGAATGAGATCCCATCCATGGCTGCCCTCTGGCACTGGGAGCCATTCCCTGGGTGCTGTCCCTGCAGGCCTTGTCCCCAGTCCCTCTGCAGCTCTCCTGGAGCCCCTGCAATGTGCTGGAAGCTCTCCCTGGAGCCTTCCCTTCTCCAGGGGAACATTCCCAGTTCTCCCAGCCTGACATTGGATCCATCTCCTCTCCAAGACATTCATGGACCCAGAGGCCTCACTTGGAATCTCAGCAAACCATGAAGGGTCTCCCTTCCCTTTTCCTCTCTTTTCTATCCCCATTTTCCATAAAAATCCCTCGGGATGGATTCTGAGTGTCCCAAATCCCAAAATCCCAGAGCAGTTTGGGTGGGAAGGGACCTCCAAGCTCATTCCAGGGACACCTCAAAGCACCATCCCAGGCTGCTCCAACCCTTCCTTGGCCATTGCAGGGATCAGGGGCAGCCCCAGCTGCTCTGGCAATTGCAGCCCAGCCAGGAATTCCTCATTGCCAAGATCCCATCCATGGCTGCCCTCTGGCACTGGGAGCCATTCCCTGGGTGCTGTCCCTGCAGGCCTTGTCCCCAGTCCCTCTGCAGCTCTCCTGGAGCCCCTGGAATGTGCTGGAAGCTCTCCCTGGAGCCTTCCTTTCCCCAGGCTGAGCATCCCCAGCTCTCTCAGTCTCTCAGCCTGGAGTCCTCTACCCAAAAGTGAGACAACAAAGACCAGAACTGAGTGGGTTTGTGGTCGTTTTCTCTCTGCAGGCACGCAAAGCTAAAAAAGGTGGCAAAGACAAAAAGGGTGGTGACAAAGGCAAAAAGGGTGGCAAAGGCAGAGGCTCCAAAAGGGGTGTAAAGAAGGAAGTGCTAGCAGTGGATCTCTTCAGCTCAGCTGCCATGCTCAACGCTTACTACATCTGTCACAACGCCGCCACCTTCCTGGAGTTCCGGGGCCACCCCTGGCCTGGCTCTCTCAAAAAGAAGGGGAAAGGGAAGAGAAGAAGGAAGTGAGAACCAAACACCCTGATGAAGACTCTGCTGTGATTAAACCCGCCCTGTCCTCGGCAGTGCTCAGCTCATATCCCAGTGTCCCCTGTGGTTTTTCTTGGTCCCTGCTGTGTCCTACAGAGACACTTTGATTGCAGCTCACGCACAGTGACAAGTGGCAGGGGACACAGTGCCACTGTCCCTTCACCCTGTGGGTCTGTGTGGGGTGGAGTGCTGTGCCTCCAGGGGCAGGGATGTGCTGGGGATGGATTCACCCACCCTGTGCCACTCCTGAGGGATGGGGAGTCCCTGAGACCTGCCTGGGCTCAGGAAGGACTGACAGAGCCAGGGGTGTGCAGAGGGGCTGAGGGAGCTGGGGAGGGAATGGAGAACCAGGAGGGGCTGAGGGAGCTGGGGAGGGAATGGAGAAGCAGGAGGGGCTGAGGGAGCTGGGAAGGGAATGGAGAACCAGGAGTGGCTGAGGGAGCTGGGAAGGGAATGGAGAACCAGGAGGGGCTGAGGGAGATGGGGAAGGGTCTGGAGAACCAGGAGGGGCTGAGGGAGCTGGGAAGGGCCTGGAGAGGCTGAGGGAGCTGGGAAGGGAATGGAGAACCAGGAGGGGCTGAGGGAGCTGGGAAGGGAATGGAGAACCAGGAGGGGCTGAGGGAGCTGGGAAGGGAATGGAGAACCAGGAGGGGCTGAGGGAGCTGGGAAGGGAATGGAGAACCAGGAGGGGCTGAGGGAGATGGGGAAGGGTCTGGAGAACCAGGAGGGGCTGAGGGAGCTGGGAAGGGTCTGGAGAACCGGAAGGGCTGAGGGAGATGGGGAGGGATTGGAGAACCAGGAAGGGCTGAGGGAGCCAGGAGAGGCTGAGGGAGCTGGGGAGGGGCTGGAGGGGCTGAGGGAGATGGGAAGGGAATGGAGAACCAGGAGGAGCTGAGGGAGCTGGGAAGGGTCTGGAGAACCAGGAGGGGCTGAGGGAGCTGGGAAGGGGCTGAGCCTGGAGCAAAGGAGGCTCAGGGGGCCCTGGTGGCTCTGCACAAGTCCCTGCCAGGAGGGGACAGTGCAGGGAACAGGGACAGGAGCAGAGGGAACGGCCTCAGGCTGGGCCAGGGCAGCTCAGGGTGGGCACAGCAGGAATTTCCCCATGGAAAGGGGTCAGGCCTTGGCAGGGGCTGCCCAGGGAGGTTTGGAGCTCCCATCCCTGGAGGTGTCCAAGGAATTCCTGGATGTGACACTCAGAGCTCTGGGCTGGGAACAAGGTGGGCTCGGCCCCAGGTTGGACTGGATGATCCTGGAGGTCTTTTCCATCCCAGTGATCCAGGGGATGTGACTCAGGCCTTGTCAGGGGTTCTGTTACACCCAGCAGAGGTGGTGATGGCCCCCCAGCCCCAGGCTGTCACTCACTGTGACCATCCTCAGCTCATGGCTGGACACCACGAGCTCTGTGTCACATTCAGAGCCCTTTGGCTGCATCTCCTCCATGGGTGTTCAGCAGCCCTGGGGAAACCATGAAGCACCACACTGAGAGGAGCTGTGCATCTCTCCCAGAGCTTTCCAACCCTCTGACTTCCAGGTAACAGTCAATTATCATCAACCCAGGCCTGGAAATCCTGGTGCTGTTTCTCCAGCCTGACACATTCCCTCTCTGAGGAGGTTTTGACCAGGGAAAATCATAATTGGTGGCATTGCTGGTCAGCCAGCTGCTGACATTTGTAGCTTGCTGCAAACTCCACTGGGTTTGTGTCCTCTGTGTGTGGTACAACCCACCTTAAAAAGTCGAGGGTAAAATTGGTGTTTGGGGACAAAAAAAGAAATATATATATATATATATGTAGGGTTTCATAATTATATATATAGGTAATGAATGAAGGATTTAATTTAGAGCAATTTGCTTGCAGAAGAAAACAGCCATGTAGCCATTTTGGCTGTTACTATCTATAGTAATATGACAATATGAAAACATAAAAGTAACACTTAAGAAAATGTGATCTAAGGAAAAAGAGAGGGAAAGGATAAGAGGAGGAGGATCTCACCACCCACAGGTCTTGTGATGAGACTTGGTGGTTGCAGTCTCAGTGTCTGATGGTGGTCACAGAGTGGATCCACCAGGGGATGAGGGGAAATCTCCAAGAATTTGGAGATTTGGAGATGGTGGGAGAAATGCACAGGACAAAAAATGAGGGTTTCTGTTCACCCAGGCTCAGTGGGAAGTCCCAGGTGCCTCCCTGAAGTGGGAGTTTCACCCTGGGTGATGGAATCTTGTGGGTCATGGGACACTTGGGGACTCTGACACCTTCAAAGATGATGCAGCTGCCTTTGATACCAGCACAGTTCAGTCCATTGTGGCTGAGGTGAACACCTTGGGGCTACCTGTGAATGTCCCAATATTCCAGGGCAGGGGAGTTACCCCAGGAGCTCCCTTGGGCAGGGACAAAGAGGCAGTGCCCTGTTCAGAGCTGATAAAGGCTCTCTTATCAGTTGTAGCCTGAGCTGGGCTGTGCTCCTTTGCACATGGTAACTTACCCCTGAATGTGGGAGCTGGCAGCATCACAGCCTGTCTGTCTGTCATCACCCTCATGGATCCATCCTTCCTCCCAGACCTGGCATAACTGGACAAAATTAAACATTTGAGCTGACAGGATCAAAATCCAACATTCCAGTTAGCAGAGGTGTTTGGGGAGGGGTGGTTCTGGAGGTCACAGGTGGACAGCAGCTCCTTTGCAGTTGCTACAAATGATTGATTGATTGATTGATTGATGATTTTAGAAATGTCTAAGCCACCAAACATGTCAGTGACTCACAACACATCAAGAAAATAATGACAGGATGGAAAAGCTGGGAGCTGGAACAGATCACCAGCCCAGCAGGGTGTTCAGCAGTCACCCATGTCCCCAGCAGGGACAGCAGGCTGTGGATTTCCTGTTTCCCTGCCCCTGAGCTGCAGTGGCCACCTCTGATGATGCAGGGATGTGGTTTCCACCTCCATCTCCTCCTCAGCCTTCTCTGTGTTCTCACTTCCCCACCACCCACCAGGAAGTGTCTGGTCACAGCAGCTCCACTCATCAGCCTGCTAAAGCCAGACATCTCTCTCAACCTCTGTGTTCAGCATCTCCAGCTAAGAAATTAATTAAAACCCAAAAATATTCGATTTTTTATGATATATTTAGCACACAGGGCTTTTAGGGACAGAAGTTTCTGAGCACTGAAGGAGGAACTGCTCAATGTGGTTAAGGATGGTTAAAAGTGAGCAAGGCCATTTTTACATCTGTGGTAAACTGGAGATACAATGGTTTCAAAACTCCAAGTTCCAGTATCCAAAATTTGCTGGAGCATTTATTAAATAATAATTTTGTTCTCTCTTTAACAAAAAATTCTGATTTCAGTGTGATGCCACTGAACTCAGCAGTGAAGTGCAGAGGACAGACTCTGCTTTCCAGAGCATCTGAAAAGTTGCCTTCACTTCTTTGACAGCAGATGAAAAACCCCTCCCAACAATCCCAAACTCAGCCATGAAACACTTTTCTTTTTATTCCCTCCTTTTTCCTTTTACCTCTCCGTTGAATTTTGCATGTAATCCCATCTCCCTGGTGGTTAATAAAGACCAAAAGACATCTCTAAAGAAAAGTTTGGAGTTCAGAGGGCTGGGTTTGCCTCGAAGTGCTGCAGGCTGTGCCTGAGTGATGTCACTGATGTGACAGTGACAGTGACAGTGGCAGCTCTTGCTGCTCCATCCCAGCCTGGAAGAGTTTGGGCTTTTCTGGGGTGCAGGATGGAGAAATCCACAAAGAGCTTGGTGAGGGGAATCTGGAGATGCCCTTTTTATGGCAGGGGAGCTCTGTGGTGTTGTGTGTGTCAGGCCCTGCAGGGAGTTGGGTTCTTGCACTTTTGGGGTTTCCTGTGCTCTGCGCCACCGTTTCCTGCAGGAAGTTGAGTACCAGAGCCCTGCTGTTAAAAACACAGCAGATGTTGGGGTGTGGGGGAGTTTGTGGGTGAGGAAAGTCACAGGGCTGCTCTGGGATGGGAGTGGTACACATAAATAAATATAAACATGTTAAAAATTTAGATTTAAACATAAATACAAATATAAATTATAATTATAACTAAATAGAAATAAAGTATAAATGTTGTATTATAATATATATAATATAATATATAAGTATAATATATATTTTATAATTATATAATATATATTATATAAAATATAATAGATAATTTATAATTGTATATAATATATACAAAATATAAATATTATATAATATATATTAGATACAAAAATTATATAATATATTATATTAAATTAAATTAATATAATATAACATAACATTAAATATAAATATTATATTTATATTTATATTAAATATTAAATATTTATATTAAATATTTATATTAAATATAAATATTATATTGTATTTATAATATAATATAAGTATTATATTAAATATAATATATAATTTATAATTGCATATAATATATATAATTATATATATTACAATTATATATATTATATATTATAATATAATATATAATATATAATATATATAATATATAATATATATTATATATTTTATATATATTATAATTGTATATAATATATATAATTATATATATTATATATAATATATAATTGATAATTGTATATAATATATAATATATAATATATATAATTATATGTTATTATATAAAAATTTACATACATAATAATTTTCTATATGATATATTTATTATATATAATAAATAATATAGATATTATAACTTACATTTATAAATGATGAATAGAAATTCTAACTAGAAATACAAATTATAACTATAAATATAGTTTAATAAAATGTATCATTCACCACTTTTGGTGTGAGAGAAGCTTCCTGTCCTTTCCCTTCCCTCCAGGCAGCATTTCTGGGTTGCCAGGTTTCTCCTTCCACATTATTTCCCTATTATAGATCTATAAATATATAATATATATAATATTCCCATTATTATAGATCTATAAATATATAATATATATAATATTCCCATTATTATAGATATATAAATATATAATGTATATAATATTCACATTATTATAGATATATAAATATATAATATATATAATATTCCCATTATTATAGATATATAAATATATAATGTATATAATATTCCCATTATTATAGATATATAAATATATAATATATATAATACTCACATTATTATAGATATAAAAATATCTCTCTGAGGAGGAGCAGAGTGGATTTTTGGATGTGTGATAAAGGCTGGAGAAGGGGCAGGGATCCTTTTGTCCCCGTTCTCATTTCAAGAGCTGCCCTGGCTGTTATTTCCCAGCTCAGGGGAGGATGGAGAGCTGAGGACTCTTTTCCTCATAAAAGGTATCTCCATAACAAAGAGGCTCCCATGGAGGAGTTTTAAAGAAAAACTTCCTTGTAAGAGGCTTTTTAAATGTTAGCATTAGTGTGAGCAGAGGGAAATAAAAGAAATTTTCAGTGGGCTAACTCCTCTCTCCCTCATTTATCTTTCACTGTCCTCTCCTGGTGCCATTTCAACAACAAAAAACTTAATTTTACAGTTTTTTCTAAAGCTCTGTTTTGCAAACTCTCTGTATATATTTTTAAATGACATAAGCTGGTTTTTCTCTCTTTTGCTTCTGTAACTGTCATACAAAGGAGCAAAAGGAATGGAATTTTAGGGCTCACAGGAATGGTTTTAGGCAGGTACCCAGGTGTCCCAGGTGGAACATTGGGATTGGTTTGTTATATCCTGGTGTGTTATCCACTCTGTAATCATCCAGTGCTTTTCTGGGAAATAAAAGAAAGTTTTCAGTGGGTTAACTCCTCTCTCCTTCATTTATCTTTCACTCTCCTCACCTGGTGCCATTTTAGGAAGAAAAAATTTAATTTTACAGTCTTTTTCTAAAGCTCTGTTTTGCAAACTCTCTGTATATATTTTTAAATGACATAAGCTGGTTTTTCTCTCTTTTGCTGTTCTAACTGTCATACAAAGGAGCAAAAGGAATGGAATTTTAGGGCTCACAGGAATGGTTGTTAGCAGGTACCAGGACACCTGCAGGTACCCAGGTGGAACATTGGGATTGGTTTGTTATATCCTGGTAACATTTCTGTCTGGAGGGAATTCCTGCTCTGTGAATTTCTCATCCTGGGTTTGAGATATCTGTAACATTTCTGTCTGGAGGGAATTCCTGCTCTGTGAATTTCCCAAACTGGGTTTGAGGTATCTGTAACATTTCTGTCTGGAGGGAATTCCTGCTCTGTGAATTTTCCAGACTGGATTTGAGAGATCTGTAACATTTCTGTTTGGAGGGAATTCCTGCTCTGTGAATTTCCCAAACTGGGTTTCAGATATCTGTAACATTTCTGTTTGGAGGGAATTCCTGCTCTGTGAATTTCCCATCCTGGGTTTCAGATATCTGTAACATTTCTGTCTAGAGGGAATTCCTGCTCTGTGAATTTTGTTTGTGGTGGCTCTGTGAATTTCTCATCCTGGGTTTGAGGTATCTGTAACATTTCTGTCTGGAGGGAATTCCTGCTCTGTGAATTTCCCAAACTGGGTTTGAGATATCTGTAACATTTCTGTCTGGAGGGAATTCCTGCTCTGTGAATTTCCCATCCTGGGTTTCAGATATCTGTAACATTTCTGTCTGGAGGGAATTCCTGCTCTGTGAATTTCCCAAACTGGGTTTGAGATATCTGTAACATTTCTGTCTGGAGGGAATTCCTGCTCTGTGAATTTCCCATCCTGGGTTTCAGATATCTGTAACATTTCTGTCTGGAGAGAATTCCTGCTCTGTGAATTTCTCATCCTGGGTTTGAGATATCTGTAACATTTCTGTCTGGAGGGAATTCCTGCTCTGTGAATTTTCCAGACTGGGTTTGAGGTATCTGTAACATTTCTGTATGGAGGGAATTCCTGTTCTGTGAATTTTCCAGACTGGGTTTGAGGTATCTGTAATTCTGTCTGGAGGGAATTCCTGCTCTGTGAATTTTCTAAACTGGGTTTCAGATATCTGTAACATTTCTGTCTGGAGGGAATTCCTGCTCTGTGAATTTCCTATCCTGGGTTTGAGGTATCTGTAACATTTCTGTCTGGAGGGAATTCCTGTCTGTGAATTTCCCATCCTGGTTTGAGTATCCCTCACTAGGGATGCTTGTTGGGGAGGAGCAACTGGGAGCATTTTGCCTGTATAAAATGGAATTATTTTCAGCAGAGAAGGGCAGGGCCCTGCTGAGGATGATGATTTCCTGTCTGTGGGGGTTGATTGGGCTGTCAGCTGATTTTCTCAAGCCACTAAGGCAGGGAACAGCCCAATCTTCTGCTGGGTTGTACTGGAGCTCTCCAAGCTCTTGGTCTTACTCCAGTTGTAACCATTGAGTTTGGCATGGGGTCCAACCCCTCCCAAATGATGCAGCCTGAGATGGGTCCTTGGAAGCTTCTGTCACCTGTTGTTTTGGCTCCTGAGCTGTTCATCAGAAAGAACTTCCTGAAGTTAGGTACAATATGGGAGGCAGTACCTCATAATTATAGCTTGCCCTTTGGGAACTGTCCCAGGAGACAGTTTTCAGTTTTTCTATAAGGCTCTGTTTTGCAAACTTTCTGTATATTTTGACAGTTTATATATATTTTTATATATATATATGACAGTTTTCTTCTAAGAAATCTGCATACTTTTATCAACTCCTCATCCTTTTCCACTGCCTTCCTCACCAGCTTTGCAGAATTTCTGTTCCCATCCAGAAAAGCAGACAGCAGAGTAGGAAACACTTCCAGCTCTTACACCAGCAGCTGATATTTTACTTTTCTGCCCTAGAACCACTGCTGGGGTCTCAGAATGCTTCAGCAGGTTTTCAAAGTTCTCTTCTAGAAGCTTCTTGAGGAGAGGAGATGGAAGGAGGTGTGTGTGGGCTTCACACTGGTGATGTCCTGGGAGTGCCTCTGGTGATCTCCCTGGTGTCCCTCGGTGTGTCCCAGGCTGCTCCAGCTCTCAGGTGTGTCCCAGGATTATTCCAATTCCATGGAATTCGTGTGGCAGAGCTCTGAGAATCCCAAATTCACCTGAACCCACTGATCTTCCATGAAGTGAGTGTTGTTAAATCCCTTTTCTCTTAACATCCCTCCTTTCATCTCTCCAGGGTAACAAAGCACCCTGCTGCCACCCTTTAATATTGTTACATATTCCAAACCTGTAATTCTTGTTGCTTTCCTCCCATCAGCTCAAGGTGATAATTAACACCTCCAACCTGCACTTTTCCTTCCACTTGCTGCTAAACTGGGACTCCTGGGACTGATCTGCCCAAACCTCAATGTCTGCATCAATGCTGGGACTGGTTATCTTGATTAACACAGGGAGAGCAGCTCAGGATGGGATTCCTCTGATTAAATGTGTGCAGGGCCTTAGAGCAGCCCTGGGTGTCCTTGTTTAGGTACAAATTCAGGTATAAATCTCCCATTTATAAGGTTTTGCTGAGAAAGCAAATTAAAATTCAGCGTGGCTGCAGAAATGTGAGCTCCTCACAGGGGAAATCACAGCTTAGCCCTCAGGAATTTGGGCTAAAGGCCACAGAAAGGGGTGGGAGAACTGCAAGAACTCAATGATGGGGTAAAACTGTGTGGGATATTCAGAGTCTGAAGGGAAACCAGGCAGCCTGTGCCTTTGGGGCACCTCAGAGGCCAAACCCAAACCTGTGAGGGGCAGAGGAGCAGAGCTGGGGAATTCTCAGAGTTTATCTGTCCTGCCCAGGGAGAGCTCACCCTGCTGCTCCTGCTGACAAAAACCAGGGCAGGGCTGGGTGAGGACCTGCCCGGCCATGGGGACACTGCAAACCCCAGGAGAATAAAACAGCACATCCCAAAAATCATCCCAAAAATCCCACTCAGGGTATTATCTCCCCAAAACCCTGCAAAACAGGAGAACATCCTAAATATCCTGCTGGGGGTGCTCAGGGCATCATCTCCCCAAAACCCAGCAGAAAAAGAAAAAGCACATCCTGAACATCCTGCTCGGAGTGCTTAGGGCATCATCTCCATAAAATCCAGCAGAACAGGACAGGAGTGCATCCTGAACATCCTGCTCAGGGTGCTCAGGGCATCATCTCCCCAAAACCCAGCAGAAAAAGAAAAAGCACATCCTGAACATCCCACTCAGGGTGCTCAGGGAATGATCTCCCCAAAATCCAGCAGAACAGGACAGGAGTGCATCCTGAACATCCTGCTCGGGGTGCTCAGGGAATGATCTCCCCAAAACCCAGCAGAACCAAACAGCACATCCCAAACATCCTGCTGGGGGTGCTCAGGGAATCACCTCCCCAAAACCCAGCAGAACAGGACAAGAGTGCATCCTGAACATCCCGCTTGGAGTGCTCAGGGAATGATCTCCCCAAAACCCAGGAGAACAAGAAAAAGCACATCCTGAACATCCCACTTGGGGTACTCAGGGCATCAGCTCCCCAAAACCCAGCAGAATAGGACGACAGCACATCCCAAATATGCCACTCAGGGTGCTCAGGGAATGATCTCCCCAAAACCCAGGAGAACAAGAAAAAGCACATCCTGAACATCCTGCTTGGGGTGCTCAGGGAATCATCTCCACAAACAGAACAGGACAACAGCACATCCTGAACATCCCACTAAGGGTGCTCAGGGAATGATCTCCCCAAAACCCAGCAGAACAGGACAGGAGTGTATCCTGAACATCCCACTGGGGGTGCTCAGGGAATGATATTTGTATATATGTATGTATATATGTGTGTGTATGTGTATATATGTATATAATGTATATACATGTGTATATATATGTATATAATGTGTATTTATATGTGTATATATGTATATAATGTATATATATGTGTATATATATGTATATAATGTGTATTTATATGTGTGTATATATGTATATAATGTATATTTATATGTGTGTATATATATGTATATAATGTATATTTATATGTATATATATGTATATAATGTGTATTTATATGTGTGTATATATGTATATAATGTGTATATATATGTATATACATGTATATAATGTATATATATATGTGTATATATGTATATAATGTGTATTTATATGTATATAATGTGTATTTATATGTGTGTATATATGTATATAATGTGTATTTATATGTGTGTATATATGTATATAATGTATATTTATATGTATATAATGTATATTTATATGTGTGTATATATGTATATAATGTGTCTATATATGTGTGTATATATGTATATAATGTATATATATGTGTATATATATGTATATAATGTATATTTATATGTGTGTATATATGTATATAATGTGTATATATATGTATATAATGTATATTTATATGTGTGTATATATGTATATAATGTATATTTATATGTGTATATATATGTATACAATGTATATTTATATGTGTGTATATATGTCTATAATGTGTATATATATGTATATAATGTGTGTATATGTATATATATATATATATATATATATATATATATATATATAGGGTGATTAATTTAAATCCCAAGGAATTTTTTGACCCCCAGACCTTGAGCATGGAATAAACACAAATTGCCTCTTAGTGAAGGGACACCCCTGATAATATTTTGTTTTCCAGGTTCCTCTCAAACAACTTCTGGGAACTTTTCTCGTGCCTGTCCCTGTTGTGTTTTCCATGTCATTCCTAAGGAAAAAAAAAACCAATGTATATTCAGGGAATCAGATATGAAGTTCCACCTCAAGAGTCAAAAACCCCACAGATTTACACCCATTTTTATTATTTTCCTCAGCTCCTTTCCTCTCTGTGTTTCAAATCCTTTATTTTTTAGCTTCCTAAAGCATGGAATTGTTCACATTGGTCTTTAATATTATTAAGTCCCACTAAAAGTCCAGATGAATTGCAAGTTCCACAGAAAACGGAAATAATTTGTATTTTTAACTGGGTTTTTCCACAGAAAATGGGGAAAAATAAATTTTAAAGTGGATTTCTCCACAAAAATGGGGAAAATGTAATTTTAAACATGGTTCTCCCACAAAAAGGGGGAAATTTCCTTTTTGTACTGTATCTTAAATAAAAATATAAAGAAATAGTTTTAAACTGGTTTTTTTTCCACCAAAAAAAAGGCAAAACCTTTCGATTTTGACCTTTTTTCCACAATTTCAACTTTAAAATGGATTTTCCTGCCAAAACAATGAAAGAAAAATCCATTCTAAAGATGACTTTTTTTCACCACAAAAAAAGAAAAAACACCATCAAATTATTTTAGACAGTTGTTTTTCAAAATGTTTATTTTAAAAGGCATTTTCCAGGAATTTACATTTTAAACTGGATTTTTCCACCAAAATTATGGCAAAAAAAAAAAAAAATCTATTTCAAACGGATTTTTTCACCACTCTCATTTCAAACGGGATTTCCCCACCAAAAATATGGGGAAAATAATAATTTTTAAACTGATTCCTCCACAACTCCCATTTTAAACTGGATTTGTCCACTAAAAACATGCAAAAGAATATTTTATTTTAAAATGTTTTTTCCTCAACTTCCATTTTAAACTGGATTTGTCCACCAAAAACATGACCAAAAAACTTGTATTTCAAACTGATTTTTTCGCAACTCTCATTTTTAAACTGGGTTTTCTCACCAAAAATATGAAAAAACATTTATTTTAAAGTGGTTTTTCTGTGACTTCCATTTAAACTGGATTTCCCACCATATATAATCCACAATAAATTTATTTCAGACCGCTTTTCCCTGGATTTCCACGCCAAACGCGGTTTTAGCAGCGCTCCCGCCCCGCCGCGTCCCTCAGCGCCCCTGAGGCGGGAACGGCCGCGACCTCCCCAACATGGCGCCGACCCCTCGCGCCCCCCGCGCGGCCCCCGCGCCCTCCCCAACATGGCGGCGACCTCCCGCCCATGGCCGCCCCCGCCGCCCTCGCCCTCCCCAAGATGGCGGCGGCGCGGCGCTATGACGCCATACGTCCCGCTCCCCCCCTCTCGCTGTCCCCGGCCTCCTCCGCCGCCGCCGCCGCCGCCGGTCCCCGCCTCCCGCGCTCGCCACCGCGGCGGCCGAGGGCGACTCGCGCCGCCGCCCCGCTCGCCCGCCGCCCGCCCTCCGCCCGCCGCGGCCCCGCGGCGCGGGCCCGCCGCAGCGCAGCCGCTCTGAGGTGAGCGTCCTACCGCGCAATCTCCTCCAGCCCCGGCGCAGCCGCACCAACGCGGGGCCCCCGCCGCCCGCGCCCGCTCCCCCGGCGGCCGCGACCGCCCGGCCGCGCCGGGCCCGCGGGGCCGCCCCGGGGCCGGGGCAGCGCGGGGGGGCCGGGACGGGCGGCGCGGGCAGCGGCCACGGGAGCGAGGGCCGGGGGGCGGCGGGTGCGGGGCGGCCTCGGAGCTCCGGCCCGGGCTGAGCCGGGCCCGGCCGGCCGGGGAAGTTGGGCCGCGGCCGCAGACATTGGCGGGGCTTTTGCTTCGCCCTTTTCCCTGCTGTTCTCGGAGCCCTTCTTGCCTGCTTTTGGCCCTCCCCGCCTGGTGTTTTTTGACCCATTATCCCTCCTTTTACCCCCTCCTTAAACCCTCCTCCTTTTTTTCTTCACACCCCCCTTTTTTGCCTTTACCTACTTTTTTTGCCTTCACCCCCACTTTGTTGCTTTCACCCCCATTTTTTTACTCTTCAACCCCCCTTTTTTTCTTTTAACCCTCCTTTTTTTTCCTGTTACCCACTCCTTTTTTTTCCCTTCACACCCCCATTTTTTCCCTTCATCCCCATTTTTTCCCTTCATCTCCCTTTTCCTCCCATAATCAATGAATTTGTAAAAGGCCTCAGAGATAAATGAGTGCAACCTTGATAAAGTTCCTCTTCATGCTCCCTATTTTTCCTCCCTTCATTTTGGTGTTTTTTCCTCTTCACCTCCTATTTCTTGCCCCAGAATCACAGAACCAATTAAGTTGGAAAAGACCTCTGAGCTCATTGATGAAGTTCCCCTTCATTCTCCATTTTCCCCCTTTTTTCCTGTCATCCCTCTTATTTCCCCTTTTACCCTCCTTTATTTTTCTTTACATTTTGCACATGTATAATTTTCCTCCCTCTGCACAGGAGGTTGGGAGCGAGTTGAAATGTGTTAATCACTCCCCTCCCCTCCATTTAATGTACCCAAAAAGGGCTGTAAATTGCCTATAAAATAGGGGTGTAACTGGCTGTGTATTAAAATACCCAAAAAAGGGCTCAAAAACATCTGGCTCAGCACAGACCTGGCTATGACTGAGGCCTTTTAGTGTAAATAATAATTAAGGGACAGAAATAATTCAGCTCAAGACTCTTCCTACCTTTGAGGTTACCAAGTCTAAGCTTTCTTGCAGCTACAGAAGATTTTTGTTGTGTGGGGAGATGTTTTCTCTGTTCACTTTGGGTACTCTGCTGTATGTTTTTATTATTTTTTTCTCCTTCACTGGACTGTTATTTCCTGAATTTGGAGGTTTTTAATCCCTTAGGCAGGGCCTGGCTGTTGTGGTTTTGTTTCTAAGCCTTGTTGGTCTCTGAGCACAGTTTTAGACCCTTTTCCCACATCCTGAGAGGATTCCCAGTGTGAACTCATCCCTTCTTTTCTTTCATCCTCATCACCATTGCTCCTTTCCAGATCCTCTCACAGTGAACTTTAAATTCTCAAATATAGAGGAAATAGATGAATAGGTTCAAATATAGATGAAATAGGTGAATAGGTTCAAATATAGAGGAAATAGGTGAATAGGTTCAAATATAGATGAAATAGGTGAATAGGTTCATCTTTTAATTGAAATTTTTATGCTGGTTGTAAAACTGGGAGCAACGATTTATTTTGTTTTTCTCTTGAGGGTGAAAGAGGAATTGCATGATGATGATGATGATGGTACTTGTGGAAAGCTGAGGGTTGTAACAACTGAATTTTTCCAGGTTTTAACTTTACCCATCCATCCCTGGATATTGGAAATATCCAAGGCCAGGTTGGATGGGGCTTGGTGGGAAAATGGGATGGGATTTATGGTCCCATCCAACCCAAACCCTGCCATGATGGTTCATTTAAACCCTCTCATCTTCCCCTGTGGTTTCTTGGAGTGTTTGGTGTTTTGCAGAATGTCTCAGCTGTTTTTTTTTGTGGAGTTTTGTTGCATCCTGGTTGTTTCACATGAGGCTCACATCATTTTTGTGAGGTTTTGTGATGAGCTCTTGTGCACAGGCCATAAACACAGCGAGGTGGGACCCTCAGCCTCATCCCTGTGGGTTTTGTGCAGGTCCTGGAATATTTTAGATTTAGGAAATGTGTGGTCTGACAGAGTTTCCTTGGCCACTCCATTCCAGAAGTTGAATTAAACCATCCTGGAAAACCCAACTCTGCCAGTGAGAGTCCTTGGTGTAGATGGGATGTTGCACCCTGTGCTGCTCCATCAGGAAAATGGGAAATTTGGGGGATTAATCTCAGGGAAATGGTGCAATCCCCATCCCTGGAACTGTTCATTTTTGCACCTGAGGCTGTGGTTTGGTGGTGAAATCTCAGGGTTGAGCTGAAGGTTGAACTCAATGCTCTCAGAGGGTTTTCCCAACTTCAATCCATGATTCCATGGAAAGGCCTCTCTGCTCCTGAGGGAGCTTGGGCTTTGTCCTGCCATTAATTTCCTGCCATTAATTGGGGTTTGTCCTGCCATTAATTGGGGTTTTTCCTGCCATTAATTGGGGTTTGTCCTGCCATTAATTGGGGTTTTTCCTGCCATTAATTGTCTGGAATTGCCTGGACAGAGCCTGGTCAGTTCTCTGGTGTCCACCTGCAGCCCATGGGTGTCTTGGTGTGAGGGATTCTTCCCATGCTGGGATTTCATCACTTTCTGTCTCTCAGGAGCCTGGATCACCTTTTTTCAGCCTTAAACTGGGAAATTTAACTTCTGGCAAGATCAGGCCTGGAATATTTCACCCTGTAGGGGAAACCAAGAGAGAGAAGGAGCCAGACTGGGAGCACTGGGAGCACTCTTGGTATCCATCTCCCTTCCAGGCTGCTCATGTCCATCTTCTGCCACCTGCACACACAAAATCTGGGAATATTTCCATTGCTTTTCCAAAGGAAGGAGTTTTCCATGCATTTTCTCTCTCCTGAAGGGTTTGGGAATTATTATTATTATTATATTTTTCATGCATTCCCTTTCTGTGCTGTGGGAAATTGTCTTCCAGGAAGGCAGCAGGGCACAGTGAACTCTGCTGTGCTCCTCAATCCCTTTTACCAAGAAAATTTAATGCACTCTTTTCTACATAAGAACATTTTGTGCTGTCAGTAGGAGGGGTGGGGTTGTGTTGATGCTTTTCAGTGCAGGGAGTTCTGTGAAATTCAGCCTTGGACTTTTATCTTCCTTAGGCTGCTTCTGAAGTTGGTGTGTGGGAAAAAAGCACCCAGTTGTGATATTTGGTGTTACCCATTCCCCAGTGCCCAAGATATTTAATAAAATAATTTTAATAAAATAATTTTAATAAAATAATTTTAATAAAATAATTTTAATAAAATAATTTTAAACCACTTTTTTAGGGGGGTTTAAAATAACTTGTGCTGCACAGTGAGGATTTTCCTGGTGCTGTTGAGTGCCCCATGACCCTCTGGGGAAAGAACCTGTTCCCAAATGTGGATTAAACCCCCTGACACAGCTCCAGCCATTCCCTTGGGTGCAGTGGAACCCTGTCCCTGTGTGTTTGAAGGGAATCCATCCTCTCAGGGTTTGGAATTCAGCTTTTTGTGAGGTGATTTCAATGCTTTCCACACCCCTGCCCTGATCCATTTCTCACTTATTTCAGTGATTCAGTTTGTGTGTCTGCTCTCATGAATCTGCATCAGCTCAGTTTGCTGTGAACCCAAACCAGGTGAATAAATCCTGACAAAACCCCTCTGCTTTCCAAATATTGCAAATTACAGATGGGAGCATCCCTGGTGTCTTTTATCTCTTCAAAAACTAAAATTCCCCCCATAAACCCTCCCCAATTCCCAGCCTAAAGGCTGCAGGGGAGTCTGAGAAAAGTTTTAAGGTCCAGAACTGTGCCAGGCTTTGTGCCAGGGATGAGAATCCTCTCACCTGTCCAGGTGAACCTGCACCATCCAGGCCCTTCCAGCTTGGGGGAAATTCAGATTTTTTTTTGTTTTTGTTTTGTGGATGAGTTGCTTGCCCTTCCAGCTTGGGGGAAATTCAGATTTTTTTTTGTTTTTGTTTTGTGGATGAGTTGCCCTTCCAACTTTGGGGAAATTCAGATTTTTTTGTTCTGTGCCCACTGCAGCAATTGCAAAGGGATTCAATATTTGTGTATTCCTCAATTCTGGTCTTTCTACTGCTTTTGTCCCCCAAAACTGGTGGGGCTGATGCAGTTGCCAGGTGGGAGGGAGGGAGGGTTTTTCCAGTTTCTGGGAAACCTCAGTTCCTGTAATGCTTTGGGAATATCACATTTACACCAGGAGCTGTCCCTGTGTTTCACCACAGTCTCAGAGGTTTTTCCCAGGATTTTGGAGCTCAGGCTGCATTCTTGTTTTTTGGGAAGGACTCTGAGGCTGCTCTGGGTTTGTTGTGGATGAGTTGCCCTTCCAGCTTTGGGGAAATTCAGATTTTTTTGTTCTGTGCCCACTGCAGCAATTGCAAAGGGATTCAATATTTGTGTATTTCCCAGTTCTGGTCCTTTTACTTCTATTTTTTCCCCCAAAACTGGTGGGGCTGATGCAGTTGCCAGGTGCACAGTGCCACTGGGACAGTGCTGGGATTTTTCCAGTTTTTGGGAAACCTCAAGACCTGTAATCCTTTGGGAATATCACATTTACAGCCAGGAGCTGTCCCTGTGTTTCACTACACTCTCACAGGTTTTTCCCAGGATTCTGGAGCTCAGGCTGCATTCCAGTTTTTTGGGAAGGACTCTGAGGCTGCTCTGGGTTTGTTGTGGATGAGCTGCCCTTCCAGCTTTGGGGAAATTCAGATTTTTTTGTTCTGTGCCCACTGCAGCAATTACAAAGGGATTCAATATTTGTGTATTCTTCAATTCTGGTCTTTCTACTGCTTTTTTTCCCCAAACCTGGTGGGGCTGATGCAGTTGCCAGGTGGGCAGTGCCACTGGGAGGGAGGGAGGGTTTTTCCAGTTTTTGGGAAACCTCAGGGCCTGTAATTCTTTGGGAATATCACAGCTACACCAGGAGCTGTCCCTGTGTTTCACCACAGTCTCAGAGGTTTTTCCCAGGATTTTGCAGCTCAGGCTGCATTCCTGTTTTTTGGGAAGGACTCTGAGGCTGCTCTGGGTGTGCTGTGGATGAGTTGCTTGCCAGGCTCAGAGGAGGAATCCAAGAGAAGCCCAAAGGGAATCCCTTCTCTGGCAGATGGAGCAGGGAGCTGCAGGCTGTGCCTGGTGCAGCTCCCAGCTTCTCCTGATCCACGCTGACATTTTCATGTCAATGAAATTCCACCTTGGTTTTCCCTCCTGGAAAATAAGATGTAGCTGTACAAAACCCCTTAGGACACTCAGGTGGATCCCATCTGAGTGGGATTGGGAATTCCAGTGTTCCCTCCCTGTTTTCCACCCTTTCCCAGGGTCTGTGCTCTTTTTCCAGGGTGTGGAGCCTGGTTTTGTGCTGGAGGATGGCAGCAGGAGGCTCCTTGGTTTGGAGCATTGTTTTTGTTGTTATTTTTGTTTGGCAGATGTGGGAATTGTTTGTATGGTGCCTATAAATAATAAATGGGTTGCTCAGATCCTGTAGCATCTCTGAGGGAAACTCAACTTTTGCAGTCCTACAAAATTCACCTGACCTCAAATACAAAAGGGAAAACCCATGAAAGTGTGTTTTCACTCTCAGACCACGTTTGCTTGTGATCACAGTGACCAAGGAAGCCAACCCAGAAGGAGCTGAGTCCCTCCCACTGTTCATTACATAACCATCTAATTAAAGGAATCAAACAGGGATGACTTGGAAAACTCCATACCCTGGATCAAAAATACTTGCAAAGCCACAGCCCAGAGTGCCCATGTTTAATTTATGCTGGGGAATGCTGTGTAAATGAAGTTTATTCTTGGTGTCAGCCTTAGAGTCTCCTGCTCCTTCTGCAGCCGCTTCCTTGGGCACCAGGAAAATCCTTTAACTCATTTCCCTTTGGAAATCAGGGGGTTAAAGGGAGAGGGGATTCCAACAGTGCTGCTCCCTTCCCTCCCTAGAAGGAGCTGGTGGCTTCAGAGCTCTTCTTGTGGTTGCTTTGGGTTGAAAGTTGGGTTATTTTCAGGTTTGTTAATTCTGCATCGTGAGCATTCCCATGGATTTAGGGGTAAATAATGATTCCTTGCCTTGGGTTTCACTGGGCTGCCACAGCCTGGGGTGTGGTGATGCCCTGGGTTTCCAAATGGGAAATGTGCCCTTTTCTTTCC
Source organism: Geothlypis trichas (assembly GCA_009764595.1). Taxonomy (NCBI): domain Eukaryota; kingdom Metazoa; phylum Chordata; class Aves; order Passeriformes; family Parulidae; genus Geothlypis; species Geothlypis trichas. The sequence goes on along the minus strand of CM019904.1, from coordinate 73,725,540 downwards.
TGGATTCCTTCTTCTCCAAATGGGAAATGTGCCCTTTTCCTTCCTGGGGTCCTTCTCCAAATGGGAAATGTGCCCTTTTCTTTCCTGGGTCCTTCTCCAAATGGGAAATGTGCCCTTTTCCTTCCTGGGGTCCTCCATCTCCAAATGGGAAATGTGCCCTTTTCTTTCCTGGGATCCTCCTCCTCCAAATGGGAAATGTGCCCTTTTCCTTCCTGGGTCCTTCTCCAAATGGGAAATGTGCCCTTTTCTTTCCTGGGTCCTCCTTCTCCAAATGGGAAATGTGCCCTTTTCTTTCCTGGGTCCTTCTCCAAATGGGAAATGTGCCCTTTTCCTTCCTGGGTCCTTCTCCAAATGGGAAATGTGCCCTTTTCTTTTCTATGTCCTCCTCCTCCTCCAAATGGGAAATGTGCCCTTTTCTTTCCTGGGCCCTTCTCCAAATGGGAAATGTGCCCTTTTCTTTCCTGAGTCCTCCTTTTCCAAATGGGAAATGTGCCCTTTTCTTTCCTGGGTCCTTCTCCAAATGGGAAATGTGCCCTTTTCCTTCCTGGGTCCTTCTCCAAATGGGAAATGTGCCCTTTTCCTTCCTGGTGTCCTCCTCCTTCTCCAAATGGGAAATGTGCCCTTTTCCTTCCTGGTGTCCTCCTCCTTCTCCAAATGGGAAATGTGCCCTTTTCCTTCCTGGTGTCCTCCTCCTTCTCCAAATGGGAAATGTGCCCTTTTCTTTCCTGGGTCCTTCTCCTCCAAATGGGAAATGTGCCCTTTTCCTTCCTGGGTCCTCCTCCTCCAAATGGGAAATGTGCCCTTTTCTTTCCTGGGTCCTTCTCCAAATGGGAAATGTGCCCTTTTCTTTCCTGGGTCCTTCTCCAAATGGGAAATGTGCCCTTTTCTTTCCTGGGTCCTTCTCCAAATGGGAAATGTGCCCTTTTCTTTCCTGGGTCCTCCTCCTTCTCCAAATGGGAAATGTGCCCTTTTCTTTCCTGCATCCTCCTTCTCCAAATGGGAAATGTGCCCTTTTCTTTCCTGGGGTTCCTCCTCCAAATGGGAAATGTGCCCTTTTCCTTCCTGGGATCCTCCTTCTCCTCCTCCAAATGGGAAATGTGCCCTTTTCTTTCCTAGGTCCTTCTCCAAATGGGAAATGTGCCCTTTTCTTTCCTAGGTCCTCCTCCAAATGGGAAATGTGCCCTTTTCTTTCCTGGTGTCCTTCTCCAAATGGGAAATGTGCCCTTTTCTTTCCTGGGTCCTCCTCCTTCTCCAAATGGGAAATGTGCCCTTTTCTTTCCTGGTGTCCTCCTTCTCCAAATGGGAAATGTGCCCTTTTCTTTCCTGGTGTCCTCCATCTCCAAATGGGAAATGTGCCCTTTTCTTTCTGGTGTCATTCTCCAAATGGGAAATGTGCCCTTTTCTTTCTGGTGTCATTCTCCAAATGGGAAATGTGCCCTTTTCTTTCCTGGGTTCCTCCTTCTCCAAATGGGAAATGTGCCCTTTTCTTTCCTGGTGTCCTCCTCCAAATGGGAAATGTGCCCTTTTCCTTCCTGGTGTCCTCCTCCTCCAAATGGGAAATGTGCCCTTTTCTTTCCTGGGTTCCTTCTCCAAATGGGAAATGTGCCCTTTTCTTTCCTGCATCCTCCTCCTCCAAATGGGAAATGTGCCCTTTTCTTTCCTGGGTCCTTCTCCAAATGGGAAATGTGCCCTTTTCCTTCCTGGGTCCTCCTAGGGAGGGCTGATCCCACTGGGATGTTATTTCTTGGTGCCAAAACTCGAGAAGAACTTTCATGAGGAATCCACCTCCTCCTTGTGTTTACCCCATGGCTTCCTGCTGGTGTTTGGTGCTAAATATGTGAAATTTAGCTGCAGAAAGGGACCCAGTGCAAGTCACCTGGTGTCACCCAAGGCAGCTCTCAGCAGCAAGCAGCCATTGTCCTCATAAATAAATACCTGTGAAATCCTGATTGTTTCTTTTCCAGAGCTGCCACAGTGAAGGTTTTTCCTGCAGGGGGATTTCTTTGCTCTTTGATGTGAGATTATGAGAAGGAATTTTGGTTTTGTTTGCCAGAATCCGTTTGATTTCAGGGCTTTTCACGCTGAGACCAGGAGCATTGAGATGATTTCTTTATTTTTTTTGTAGCCCATGCTAATTAAAAGGATCATTTTACTAATGCTATGCCACAGGAGGACGCTGTGGAACCAGAGCCGGTTCCTGGTGATGCTCGAGGCACCGTGTCTGTGCCAGGCCCGTAAATGAGATGTTCACTTCAATCTTGATAGGAAGGGAAGAAACTGGAGTGTCTTATCTTGCTTTGTGCCTGCTATCAGCTGTGCTATCAGCTGGAGTCAGTGTCTCCAGTCCTGGAAATTCTTTCCCATCCAAAACCTTGAGCAGATGCTCTACAGGAGAAAAAAAACCAAACCCCATTTTTCTGTTTTTTATTGTGCTGTTGGCTTCAAAATTTTCCTCATAAACAAGAGAGCTTTTTTTTTTTTTTTCTTTCCGTGGAAAATGGGATTTTGGTATTTAAATGTGCATTTTCAGTGAGTTGTGGTAATAAGTGAGATGTTAATCAAACTTATCCTGGTGAATGGTGGTGTTTGCTGATCAGACCCACAGGGGTGATTCCCTCTAGGCACAGTTTGATACAGGAGAGGTGTCAAATTCTGGACCCCTCCTCTCCCTCCCTTCTTTGACATTACCACTTTTAACTATTTTTATTATTCCCAATTAATATAATAATGACTAGAATTACTGTACCAATATTGATTATTGTTTCAATTTTATCACAACCCTAAATAGCAATGAATGAAGGATATTTACCCAGTGAGAGATGCTATTTTAATATGGAAATCAAGGAAAGAGCTGCATCAGTGTGGCTGGGAGTCTGGAATCACACCTGGGCATCCTCTGTGTCCTGTCCTCATGGAGAAAGGAGCAGGAGAAGGTCTGGGGATGGCTCAGTGGTGGTTGATTGATGGGAGTGGGGCTGTCCCTGGGCTCTCCCAGGAGCTGGTGCTGTTGGCACTGGCTGGCACAGAGCTCCTGGCAGCTCTGCTTTCTCCTGGCAGTGCTCTCTTAACCAGCACTCAGGAAATGCCATGAGGGAGCTCCACACCCTGCCTGGGAGGTGGATGGGATGCCAGGTTGGCTCAGATGGAGGAGAAACAGGGTCAGGACATCACCAGGAGTGGCCATTGCTCCTTTTTAAAGGTTGCCCTCTAATCCTCCCTCAGCTGGAGCAGCTCCTCTAAGCCAGACCATGCCAGGAGCCACCAAGCCCAGCTCACTGCTGGCCATTCTCATGGAGGGAGACACAAATCTCTCAAGACTAACAAGGCTGACCACTGATTTCAGTCTCATCTCCTGTAAAAATCATGGAATACATCCCTGGGTTTGTGTTTGTTCCTGGTGAGGTTGGCTCTCTGAGGTTGTGACCATCAGAATGTGATGGAGCAGAAATCTGCAGGTGCTAAACCAGGAAAACTGCACAGAGGGTCTTGTGCCAGAACAGGAAAAACAGTTCTGGACAATTTCAAAGTTCTAATTCCACTCCAACAGGCTTGGATTTTATTAGGAGATGGCCAGTGATTGATTGATTTCTTGCTAAGATCAGTTTGCAATTAGGAATTATCCCAGGCTGCCTCTGCAGGGAAATTGGAGTTCATTGAGGTGCATGGGCAGAAGTGTGGAACAGCTTTTCAAAGAGCACATTCCTGAGCACTCAGTGCAGAGGAAGTGCTTCTCAACCTGATTGAATCCACCCAGTGTGACCCAGTTGAAAAATCTGGAAGCTCTCCCTGGATCCTCCTTCTCTCCAGGTGAGCATCCCCAGCTCTCCCAGCCTGGATCCCTGGGAGCTGAGGGGCTCCAGCCCTGCAGCAGCTCCAGGTCCTTATGTTCATGAGTTCCCAGTGGATTTTCCTGGGCAGTTTTTCCTCCACATCACATCAGCCCAGATCATCAAAGCTGCTTTTGGTCCCTCCCCATCAGGAGCTGCCCGTGGTGCTGTGGCCGGGAGGAGGAGGATGGGTGGAAGGCACAAACTGTTGGTAGATCTCCAAATAAATGGAAATGGGGTCTTCCTAACCCTCCTGGGAGTGAGGAAGCTCAGCAGGAGCAGGTGGGAAGTCCTGGGTGCCACCAGCAGCATTTGGGAAGCTGCTCCAACCTTGCTCTGTGGCTCATGGAGATGAAGCTGCAGTTGGTGAGGAATTCCCAGTGAGGGGAAGGGGAACAGCAAACAGTGACCAGAACCTGCTTTAGAGGGTGATTTCCTACAGACCTTTCCACATTCCTGAGCACTCAGTGCAGAGGAAGTGCTTTTCAACCTGATTGAATCCACTGAGTGTGACCCAGTTGAAAAATCTGGAAGCTCTCCCTGGATCCTTCTCTCCAGGTGAGCACCCCCAGCTCTCCCAGCCTGGCTCCCTGGGAGCTGAGGGGCTCCAGCCCTGCAGCAGCTCCAGGGCCTCCTGTGGATGTGCTGCAGCAGCTCCAGGTCTTTATGTTCATGAGCTCCCAGTGAATTTTCCTGGGCAGTTTTTCCTCCACATCACATCAGCCCAGATCATCAAAGCTGCTTTTGGTCCCTCCCCATCAGGAGCAGTGCCCATGGTGCTGTGGCAGGGAGAGAAGGAGGAGGAGGATGGGTGGAAGGCACAAACTGTTGGTAGATCTTGAAATAAATGGAAATGGGGTCTCCCTTACCCTCCTGGGAGTGAGGAGGAAGCTCAGCAGGAGCAGGTGGGAAGTCCTGGGTGCCACCAGCAGCATTTGGGAAGTTGCTCCAGCCTTGCTCTGTGGCTCATGGAGATGAAGCTGCAGTTAGTGAGGAATTCCCAGGGAGGGGAAGGGGAACAGCAAACAGTGACCAGAACCTGCTTTAGAGGGTGATTTCCTACAGACCTTTCCACATTCCTGAGCACTCAGTGCAGAGGAAGTGCTTTTCAACCTGGTTGAATCCACTGAGTGTGACCCAGTTGAAAAATCTCCTCCACATCACATCAGCCCAGATCATCAAAGCTGCTTCCCCAAGGTCCCTTTCATGGCTGTATCCTAGGAGGGATCCTCTCATGAGAGGACAGAGCAAGCAGGTCTCTCAAAACCTCCCCAGAATTCCTATTTTGCTTCCTTTCCAAGTTATTTAAACCACCAAAGAAGCGAGGCCCAGCCATTCTTTTTATTTATTGCTGATCTGAGCAGGGTTTCAAATTAATGAGGTGTGGGCTGAGTGGGTAAAAATGGCACCATGATTTAACATTGCAGAGGATAAATGCTCATCTCCAGCTTCAGTCTGTCTCAATTGTGTCTCCTGCAGCATCTGAAGCAAAACCTCTTCAGTGGGATAAAGGTTTAAAATAATTCCTGTGTAAAGGAGTTTTCATGATTTTTCCTGGTGTGGGATTTTTATTTTGGACTCAGTTTTAAGCACCCATGAAGCTGGATGGTGATGGTAGAGGATGTGGGGGTTTTTATGGGCTGAGTTGTGACTTGTTACACCACAGAGACCTCCATTTCAATCCCCGTGGGTTTAAATTTGGTGCAGAATTTTTGGGGTTTGCAGCCAGTTCCTGTTGTTTTCTGGTGGTTTGAGTGGTGCAGCTCTGCTGTTTCCTCCTGTTTCTGGTGTTCCCTCAGTGATGGTTCAGCAGCCACTGCTCAGGGCTGGCAGGACACCAAGGGAACCCCTGACACACTCCTGAAGCAGCTGCACTGTGTGATGATGGGGACTTTATCCTCATATATTTTATAAACACTTTAAATGACTTTAAAACTACTCCTGGCTGTCATCCAAACCTTCTGGACTAAGGAAGTCTCCAGAAATGTCCTTGCAGTCACCACTGTGTCATTAGGCTCTCCCTCCTCCTGAAAGTGCTCTGGTTCTGGGACAAAACCAGGGATCAGCATTCCTTTGCTGGGGTGGGGAATACTCCTCTCTAAGGGATGAAGGGAACAGCTCTCCTTTCATCCCTGTGCCCAAATCCTGCTCAAATCCAGGCCCCACCCTCTGGATGTGTCACAGGGATGCTGGGCTGGGCCACCTTGGTGCCACCTTCATGCCAGCCCAGGTGTTGGCCCTCAAAGCCTGGCTGGTGTCAGGAGCCCTTGGGAATAATTGGAATATGGGAATGGCTTCCCAAGGTTTCAGGGTGTGGGCTGCCCTGAGTGCAAAGTTTGGCTCCAATGGTTTCATCTCTTGTCTTGGGCTCTTGTCTCCTGGCTTTAAAGTCACTGTGCTCTATCAATCATATCCTGATCACACCTTCCCATGGGTTTTTTAACTTTTAATAGTCAGAAAAGCAGCAATGTCTCCTTTCAGGAAAAGCTCAGTGTCTTGGGAAATCTGTTAAGCTGGTCTATAAAGATTTATTTGAAATATTTTTTCTGTGGTGATGGCAGTGTGACTTTCGTGGCTGATTGTTTCTCCACCAGGAGTATTCAGTTTGTCTCAATGTACAGATATTTTTCCCCACCCATTTTTCTGAGGTGATGGCACTGTGAGTTTAGGGTTGATTGTTTCTCCACCAGGAGTTTTCAGTTTCTCTCAGTGTACAGATATTTTTTCCCACCCATTTTTCTATGGTGATGGCAGTGTGAGTTTCATGGAAGGGGTTTAGGGTTGATTGTTTCTCCACCAAGAGTTTTCAATTTCTCTCAATGTACAGATATTTTTCCCCACCCATTTTTCTGAGGTGATGGCAGTGTGAGTTTCGTGGCTGATTGTTTCACCACCAAGAGTTTTCAGTTTCTCTCAATGTACAGATATTTTTTCCCACCCATTTTTCTATGGTGATCACAGTGTGAGTTTCATGGCTGATTGTTTCTCCACCAGGAATTTTCAGTTTGTCTCAATGTACAGATATTTTTTCCCACCCATTTTTCTGATGTGATGGCAGTGTGAATTTTGTGGCTGATTGTTTCTCCATCAGAAGTTTTCAGTTTGTCTCAGTGTACAGATATTTTTTCCCACCCATTTTTCTGATGTGATGGCAGTGTGAGTTTCGTGGCAGGATTTTATGGCTGATTGTTTCTCCATCAGAAGTTTTCAGTTTCTCTCAATGTACAGATATTTTTCCCCAAACATTTTTCTGAGGTGATGGCAGTGTGAGTTTCATGGCTGATTGTTTCTCCACCAGGAGTTTTCAGTTTCTTTCAGTGTACAGATATTTTTTCCCACCCATTTTTCTGTGGTGATGGCAGTGTGAGTTTAGGGCTGATTGTTTCTCCACCAAGAGTTTTCAATTTCTCTCAATGTACAGATATTTTTTCCCACCCATTTTTCTGAGGTGATGGCAGTGTGAGTTTCATGGCTGATTGTTTCTCCACCAGAAGTTTTCAGTTTCTCTCAATGTACAGATATCTTTTCCCCACCCATTTTTCTGTGGGGATGGCAGTGTGAATTTTGTGGCAGGAGTTTAAGGCTGATTGTTTCTCCACCAGGAGTTTTCAGTTTCTCTCAGTGTACAGATATTTTTTCCCACCCATTTTTCTATGGTGATGGCACTGTGAGTTTAGGGCTGATTGTTTCTCCACCAGGAATTTTCAGTTTCTCTCAGTGTACAGATATTTTTTCCCACCCGTTTTTCTATGGTGATGGCAGTGTGAATTTTGTGGCAGGAGTTTAAGGCTGATTGTTTCTCCACCAGGAGTTTTCAGTTTCTCTCAATTTGCACCTCAACCTCTCAGTCCCTTCCTCACTGGCACTGTTTGAGCTCCTGCTATTTTTGGATGGTTCTAATATTACAACCCAAGCTGTAAACAGGCTTGGACAGCAGCAACATCAGACTCCAGCAGCTTTTTTGGGAGGATTGGGAGTCTGGAGCTGGTTTGGCTGTAGCTGTAGCCTCAGTAGGTTTGTGTCAGTGTCACAACAATATTTCTGCTGTCCCTCAGGCTGGAATATTCCAACCCTTCCCCAGCATTCCCAATCCCACCACTCACCATGTCCCCAGGGTCTGTTACATCCCTTCAGGGATGGGGCTCCAGCACTTCCCTGTTCCACTGACAATTCCTTTGGAGAAGAAATGTTCCCTAAAATCCCATCTAAACCTCCCCAACACAACTTGAACCCATTTCCTCTTGTCCTGTGGTGTGGGAGAAGAGACTGACTCCCACCTCCTTTTTGTTTGGTCAAAATACCCCTCTTGAAAAATGGTTTGGGTTCCTGTGTCTCAGTGACCCCCATGGCATTCTGTGATCTGTGTAAGCCAGGAGCTGTAACTCCATGACTGTTCTTACCAGGTCAGAACCTTTTTTTTGTTTATTTTCTTATTCCCTTCAGCTGGTCACCTCTTTCTGCTCTTTGCCCTGAGCAGGAACAGATTCCCTTTGGGGAATCTCTTTTTGAGGGTTGAGGTTCTAATTCTCCTGTTTGAAAATCTCTTAGGGATGTGCCTTTTCTTTCCCACAAACGTACAGCAGGCACAGACTGAAAATATCCCTGCACCTCCCATGCTGTCCCTTCTGCACAGATCTGTGCTCCCAGCGTGTGCTCCAGGGCCCTGCTGACTCTGTAAGCTGCTGCTTTGCTCAGTGCTGGGCAGCCTTGGAAAAATTCACAGTTGTGAGCAGAGCACAGCACCCAGGCATCATTATCTGTGCTGCAGGGAAGGTCCCCAAGGACCCTGCAGCCCTAAGATTGTCCACTGAAGGGGCAAAGGTGGCTTTGCCACGTCAAGCTCCAGCTTTCAGGGAAGAGAGAGGCCTGAGGGTGACACAAAGTCTCCTCTGACCTCAGTAGCTCAGGACACAAACAAGGATGCCAGCACAGAACCCCAGGAGCACTGAGGATGGAAAGACCTCTGAGATCATCGAGATCTGTATGCTGTAATAAATATAAATCAGCTTTCTGTGATATTTGTGCTTGGGCTGGGATGGCTTTGCCTCTTTCTGGACTCTTGAGTCCAGGTCTGGGCTCCTCCTGAGCAGGAAGATCTGGAGGGGCTGGAAAGTGTCCAGGGAATGGAGCTGGGGAAGGGAATGGAGAACCAGGAGGGGCTGAGGGAGCTGGGAAGGGGCTGGAAGGGCTGAGGGAGCTGGGAATGGGCTGAGTCTGGAGCAAAGGAGGCTCAGGGGGCCCTGGTGGCTCTGCACAAGTCCCTGCCAGGAGGGGACAGTGCAGGGAACAGGGACAGGAGCAGAGGGAACGGCCTCAGGCTGGGCCAGGGCAGCTCAGGGTGGGCACAGCAGGAATTTCCCCATGGAAAGGGGGTCAGGCCTTGGCAGGAGCTGCCCAAGCTGATGGTGAACTCACTGTCCCTGGGGGTGCCCAAGGAATTCCTGGATGTGCACTCAGTGCTCTGCTCTGGGGAGGGGACACAGGTTGGACTCAATCTCAGAGGACTTTTCCATCCTCACTGCTCCTGGGGTTCTGTGCTGGCATCCTTGTTTGTGTCCTGGGCTACTGAGGTCAGAGGAGACTTTGTGTCACCCTCAGGCCTCTCTCTTCCCTGAAAGCTGGAGCTTGACATGGCCAAGCCAAGTGCCACCTTTGCCCCTTCAGTGGACAATCTTAGGGCTGCAGGGTCCTTGGGGACCTTCCCTGCAGCAGGGATTATGATGCCTGGGTGCTGTGCTCTGCTCACAACTGTGAATTCTTCCAAACTCCTTAACCTAACCTTCCTCTCCTGGCTCTTGCCAGACTTATTTCCTTCTTGTAGACACCGTGAGGGAGGTGATCTCTGTCCCTGGTGCTCACAGCCTGTTGGCTTTTTGTCACGGTTTTTTGTCACCATTTTTGTCACGACTTTTTGTCACGATTTTTTGTCACAGCTTTCTGTCACGACTTTTTGTCACAACTTTTTGTCACGACATTTTGTCATGGTTTTTTTGTCACGGTTTTTTGTCACGTGTTTTTGTCACATGCTAATTGTCATGACTTTTTGTCATGATTTTTTGTCACGTGTTTTTGTCACGGCTTTCTGTCACGGCTTTTTGTCACGGCTTTTTGTCACGGTTTTTTATCACATGTTTTTGTCACGGCTTTCTGTCACGGCTTTCTGTCACGGCTTTTTGTCACGACTTTTTGTCACGGTTTTTTGTCACAGTTTTTTGTCACAACTTTTTTGTCATGCCTTTTTGTCACGGCTTTTTGTCACGGTTTTTTATCACATGTTTTTGTCACAGCTTTCTGTCACGGCTTTTTGTCACGACTTTTTGTCATGGTTTTTTGTCACGATTTTTTGTAACGTTTTTGTCACATTTTTTTGTCACGTGCTTTTGTCACGACTTTTTGTCACGTGTTTTTGTCATGACTTTTTGTCACGATTTTTTGTCACGGTTTTTTGTCACAACTTTCTGTCACGGCTTTTTGTAATGTTTTTTTGTCACGACTTTTTGTCATGGTTTTTTGTCACGGTTTTTTGTCACAGCTTTCTGTCACGGCTTTTTGTCACTTTTTTTGTCACGGCTTTTTGTCATGACTTTTTGTCACGTGTTTTTGTCATGACTTTTTGTCATGGTTCTTTGTCACGGCATTTTGTCACGGCTTTCTGTCACCTTTTTTTGTCACTTTTTTGGTCACGGTTTTTGTCACATCTTTTTGTCACTTTTTTTTTGTCACAGCTTTCTGTCACGGCTTTTTGTCATGACTTTTTGTCGCGATTTTTTGTCATGCCTTTTTGTCACGGCTTTTTGTCACACCTTTTTGTCACAGCTTTCTGTCACGACTTTTTGTCATGGTTCTTTGTCACACCTTTTTGTCACGGTTTTCTGTCACAGCTTTCTGTCACGGTTTTTTGTCACTTTTTTTGTCACAGCTTTCTGTCACGCCTTTTTGTCGCTTTCTTTGTCACGCCTTTTAGTCACACCTTTCTGTCACGACTTTTTGTCACTTTCTTTGTCACGCCTTTTAGTCACACCTTTCTATCCCGACTTTTTGTCCCCCTTGGCAGTGACTCTTGATGGAAGAGCACGGGGTGAGCCAGGCAGAGCACATGGCTACCATCGAGGCGCACGCCGTGGCCCAGCAGGTGCAGCAGGTGCACGTGGCCACCTACACGGAGCACAGCATGCTGAGCGCCGACGAGGACTCGCCCTCCTCGCCCGAGGACACCTCCTACGACGACTCCGACATCCTCAACTCCACGGCGGCCGACGAGGTCACCGCGCACCTGGCGGCCGCAGGTAACGCCCGCGGGCTGCTCCATCATCTCATGGGCACCCGTTCCTGGCTGGGGGGCACGGTGCCAGTGTCCCTGTGTGTGCCCTGGCAGGTATTTACAAGGCACGAACAGGACGGGACAGCCTTGTTCAGTGTCTGAGAGGTTTATTCACGCATCAGTCTCAGCACATTGTTACAACAATGGAGACAGCAGATGCAACCAACTCACTGAATCAAGCAGAATGCCAGAGAGACGTAGTGTTACAGCATCTCATAAAGGCATTTCCATATCATAAAGCCATTTCCATATCATAGAGCCATTTCCATATCATAAAGCCATTTCCATCTGCGTTTCAGCCCATCACACATAGAGCACAAGAACATTGACAATACTTCTATCCAATCATTTAAAGCACACGTAGCTTTGGTTAAAACAATCACGGCCTACTTTCAAACACAACAGCTTGTTCATAAGAAACAAGGCACAAGGCTCTACTCAAACTTAACCTTCTAAAGATATACATTAAGTAAACTTTTTACCACCTAAGGCAGCACCTAACACAGGCCTATTGTTCTATTTCTCACGTCTACATTACTAATTTTTCTGCTGCTTTAGCATCTCACTGTCTTTGCTGTAACTGAGGCCTGCTTTTTTTCCCTAACTTCCTTAAAACCCTCTGATTTTAAGGATTCCCACACCTGTGAGCTGCTGGAGCTGGCTGACCCTCTGTGCTGTGCTTTGCAGGCCCCGTGGGGATGGCAGCAGCCGCTGCTGTGGCGACGGGCAAGAAGCGGAAGCGGCCGCACGTGTTCGAGTCCAACCCCTCCATCCGCAAGAGGCAGCAGACACGGTTGCTCAGGTGAGCACTCACCTGGCCCTGCCACCTCCGTGTCCTCCTGCCAGCTCTGGTGGCCTCTGTGGTCACACCAAGTCACCCAGCTCAGGGATTTTATGGGAGTGTCTTTTCTGGAAGCCAGAAAGTGAAAAGTTGTATTTAAGTTTGGTGGGTTTACATATCAGGGGGAAATCAGGGGTTTAGTTGGCATGAAAGGGTTAAACTGCAGCTCTGCTCATCTCTGATTTTATGATCACCAGGACTGGCACTCTGGTGGATCCATTGTTCTGTTTTAACCCCAGTTATCTGTCACAGTGATATTCCAGGATACCCATAGTGGCTTTAGCAGAAATTGAAGCTCCATCCATATCCCAGCTCTGCAAAGGATTTATCTGCCTCACAAAAAAAGTCATTTCTGCTTGATTAAACCATTCTGGGGATAAATTCATTGTGTGTATATCCAAATTTCCTTTGCCATTGTGAAAACTGGCAAAGGAACCTCAGGCAGGCATCTCCCCCAGATTATTCTTCCTAAAATTGTGCCCTAAACCCCACGGTGGAGACTGCAGGGTTTAGAGCACAATTTTAGCAAGAAGAATAACCCAGGGGAGATTCCTGCATGAGTTGAAACACTTTTTTTTTGGCTTTAGAAACTTCCAGTGGGGACAGCAGAGCTGCAGAGCCCTGCAGGTGCTGCATTCCAGGTGCTCTGAGGCTCTTTGCCCACCTGGTGGCCCCCGAGCCACAGCAGAGCCGAGGGGACTGCACAGCCCTGGGGACTCCACCCGTGTTCCTGCTCTGGGAACATCTGTGATCATCAGCTGCTGCTGTTCCCTGCCTTTGCCACAAAGCAATTCCTGCTTTTTGTGCTGTTTGGGATCTCATTGGGCAGTTAAGGTTGAATTATGGGGCAGAGTTACTGCTAAATAATAATCCTTGGGAGTGAACTCCCTGCCTTTTACAGCTCCATTCTGGTTTTCCCTCCTTCCCACTGTTTACTGCCGTGTTTCTGTGTTTTTTGCAGTGTTTCTGTGTTTTTTGCAGTGTTTCTGAAGAACAAATCCTTTTCTCCCTTGAAATATGAACAATATCTTTTTGAAGAAACTGCTCTGTGAAGGAATTATTTCCTCTCCTTTCATGCACCTACTTCATTTTACTACATTAATATAATGACAAAACATCATTTTTTTCCCACTCTGACCAGTTGAATGCATGTTTGTGCTTGATTTTCAGCCCACTGGGAATCAGGTGGGAATTCCAAACCCCTGAGTGTGGGCTCTGTGTAGCTGGAGGTGCTTTTTGGCAGCCTCGGGTTCTGAAATGACCAGGACAGGGGCTGAGCTGTCCCCTCACAGGCTGCTCAGCTTTTCTGAGGAAAACACAACTTCTCTCCTGCTTTTGGGGTTTCGGCCACCATTTCTGGCTCTTGCACTGTTTAAAAGGGAATAAGAGGCAGAAAATGTCCAGTGGAATGTTTTAATTCCCAAGGGAGTTGCTGATGGGGCAGGTGTTGGGACACCTGGGTTTCCTGTGCTGAGCTGTTGCAATATTTCCAGTTCTTGCTTATCCTGTAGCTTGAATTCCTCCAGATCTGGTTGGAGCAGGACTTTGGTGCTTTGGAGAATTGCACTGCTGTGATCTGGATGTAAAACAACCCATGTCTGCAGGCCTCTTTTGATGAATCATTCAGGTGCTTCAACAAAGCACAAGTTTTGTGTTGCTAGGACAGAGTGGAAGTGCAGCAAAGAGCAGTGGTGCTGCCCCAGCTTTGCTGCTCTGGTGATTTCTCTTTTTACATCAATGAGAAAAGGAGAGAGGGGGAGAATAATTGACATTTGAGCTGCTGGGTGACTGCAGGGAGCACAGCAGAGGAATAAACTCCATTTGTGGCCAGGCTGAGCAGCTGGGGCTGCATTTCTCTCCTGCTTTGTGCAGGGGAGCTGGCAGCCAGAGGGGTGCTGTTTGTGCAGGCTTTCAGCTGGTGCCCATGGCCAGGTTTGTGCTGTGTTTCAGGAAGCTGAGGGCCACGCTGGATGAGTACACCACCAGAGTGGGGCAGCAGGCCATCGTCCTGTGCATCTCACCCTCCAAACCCAACCCTGTCTTCAAAGTGTTCGGTGCTGCACCCCTGGAGAACGTGGTAGGTGTCCCTAGGAAAGTGTCCCTCACCTTCTCTGCAGGTTTTGTTCTGTTCAGGGCAGCCTTGGAAGCCTGGTAGGGGTCTGGAGGTCATGTTAAAAACCCTGGAAAACAGAGGTTGGGTTTTATGGAGTGCAGTGCTGGCCCTGGTGGAGTCAGTGATTCCAGAGATCTTTTCCAGCCTTTGTGTTCCTGTGACTCCCTGACATGAGGGCAGCACTGAGGTCCTCTCTTCCCTGCCTGCCACATCTCACATGGGGGGAACACCCTGGATTAAAAATTTAAAAATCAGAGGGAACAGGTCATGATCACAGAATCCCTGAGGTTGGAAAAGACCTCCAGGATCATTGAGTCCAAGGTGGATTCTACATTCTCTGGATTCTACATTTCTTTCCCCGGTAGAACAGTGCTGAGAACTCTGGATTCTACATTTCTTTCCCTGGTAGGACACTGCTACCCCACTTTGTCCCCAGCCCAGAACTCTGAGTGCCACATCCAGGAATTCCTTGGACACCTCCATGGATGGGAGCTCCAAACCTCCCTGGGCAGCCCCTGACCCCCTTTCCATGGGGAAATTCCTGCTGATTCCACCCTGAGGCTGCCCTGGCCCAGCCTGGGGCTGTTCCCTCTGCTCCTGTCCCTGTTCCCTGCACTGTCCCCTCCTGGCAGGGACTTGTGCAGAGCCACCAGGGCCCCCTGATCCTCCTTTTCTCCAGACTAAACCCTAAAAAATGACGTGTTTAAACCCTGCCCAGGACAAGTTCTACTTTGAGAACTTTTCCTTTCATCCCACAAACTCCTCCCTTGCCAGTGTTACTGCAGGTTTCATCAGCAGGGCTGTGTCTCGGGGGTGCTGCTGCTGTTTCCTGCCAGCTGTGCCACTGTTTGCTCCTCCTGCTCTGCAGCACCTTGGGGAAGGTGGCTGGGCCTGCACCCTGCTGCTCTCCAGGTGCTGCTCACCTTGTTTACCTGAGCCTAACAACTCCCCACAGGTGCGCAAGTACAAGAGCACCATCCTGGAGGACCTGGAGTCAGCGCTGGCCGAGCACGCCCCGGCCCCCCAGGAGGTCAACTCAGAGCTGCCACCCCTCACCATTGATGGCATCCCCGTGTCCGTGGACAAAATGACCCAGGTGAGTGCACAGGTGGCACAGGTGAGCACACAGGTGACCCAGGTGAACACACAGGTGACCCAGGTGAGCACACAGGTGAGCGCACAGGTGACCCAGGTGAGCACACAGGTGACCCAGGTGAGTGCACAGGTGACCCAGGTGAGCACACAGGTGACCCAGGTGAGCGCACAGGTGACCCAGGTGAATGCACAGGTGAGCGCACAGGTGACCCTGGTGAGCACACAGGTGACCCAGGTGAGTGCACAGGTGACCCAGGTGACCCAGATGAATGCACAGGTGAGCACACAGGTGACCCAGGTCAGTGCACAGGTGACCCAGGTGAGCACACAGGTGACCCAGGTGAGCACACAGGTGACCCTGGTGAGCACACAGGTGACCCAGGTGAATGCACAGGTGAGCGCACAGGTGACCCAGGTGACCCAGGTGAGTGCACAGGTGAGCACACAGGTGACCCAGGTGAGCGCACAGGTGACCCAGGTGAATGCACAGGTGACCCAGGTGAGCGCACAGGTGACCCAGGTGAATGCACAGGTGAGCACACAGGTGACTCAGGTGAGTGCACAGGTGACCCAGGTGAGCGCACAGGTGACCCAGGTGAATGCACAGGTGACCCAGGTGAGCACACAGGTGAGCACACAAGTGACACAGGTGAGCGCACAGGTGAGCACACAGGTGACACAGGTGAGTGCACAGGTGACCCAGATGAATGCACAGGTGACCCAGGTGAGCACACAGGTGACCCAGGTGAATGCACAGGTGAGTGCACAGGTGAGTGCACAGGTGACCCAGGTGAATGCACAGGTGAGTGCACAGGTGACCCAGGTGAGCACACAGGTGAGCACACAGGTGACCCAGGTGAGCACACAGGTGAGTGCACAGGTGACCCAGGTGAGCGCACAGGTGACCCAGGTGAGCACACAGGTGGGCCCAGGTGAATGCACAGGTGACCCAGGTGAGCGCACAGGTGAGTGCACAGGTGACCCAGGTGAGCGCACAGGTGACCCAGGTGAGCACACAGGTGACCCAGGTGAGCGCACAGGTGAGTGCACAGGTGACCCGGGTGAGCACACAGGTGAGCCAGGTGAGCACACAGGTGACCCAGGTGAGTGCACAGGTGACACAGGTGAGCACACAGGTGACCCAGGTGAGTGCACAGGTGACCCAGGTGAGCACACAGGTGACCCAGGTGAGCAGGCAGCCCTGGCACAGGCAGGGATCAGAGGGATGTTGGGCATCTTTCAGTCACATGCTGTTGTTTTGTGTGGCTGCCTCTCCAGGGGATGGCTCTGATCTCTGATCTCTTTCCCCTGGGGCTGTAACAGCTCAGGTTGTGCTTGGAGGTGGAGCTTTGTTGGTGGTGCTGATTTTCTTTGAGAAAAAACTGCTGGGGAGAGCTCAGGCTGCTGGGAGCATTTCCTTTGGAGATGGTTTTGGCACCTCAGAAAGTGGGAACAGAGGAAATTTCCCTGTTTGTTCCATTCTTTGCCACAATCTTTAGGCATTGAGGTTGAGAAGGTCACTCATGGACACCTTTCTGTGTCCTGTAGTTCATTCCTTCCTCTGTTTCTTGCTGTGGATTGCAGCAGAGGGAAATTTGCTGCTCAGCCCCAGATCAGACCCTGAGTGAGATATTTTTGTTGGAGCTTTGTTGGTGGTGCTGATTTTCTCTGGGAAAAAATTATGAGGAGAGCCCAGGCTGCTGGGAGCATTCCCTTTGGAGCTGGTTTTGGCACCTCCCAGAAAATGGGAACAGGCAAAATGTTCCATTCTTTGCCACAATCTTTAGGCACCAAGGTTGGGAAGGTGATTCATGGACATTTCTCTGTGTCCTGTAGTTCATTCTCTCCTTTGTTTCTTGCTGTGGATTGGAGCAGAGGGAAATTTGCTGTTCAACCCCAGATCAGACCCTGAGTGAGATTTCTTTTTTGGAGCTTTGTTGGTGGTGCTGGTTTTCTCTGAAAAAACTGCTGGTGGGGAGAGCTCAGGCTGCTGGGAGCATTCCCTTTGGAGCTGGTTTTGGCACCTCAGAAACTGGGAACAGGGAAAATTTCCATTTGTTCCATGTTTTGCCACAATCTTTAGGCACTGAGGTTGGGAAGGTCTCTCATGGACACCTTTCTGTGTTCTGTAGTTTATTCCCTCCTCTGTTTCTTGCTATGAATTGGAGCAGAGGGAAATTTGTTGTTCAACCCCAAATCAGGCCCTGAGTGAGATATTTTTGTTGGAGCTTTGTTAGTGGTGCTGATTTTCTCTGGGAAAATAAAAAACCTGCTGCTGGGGAGAGCCCAGGCTGCTGGGAGCATTCCCTTTGGAGCTGGTTTTGACACCTCCCAGAAAATGGGAACAGGCAAAATGTTCCATTCTTTGCCACAATCTTTAGGCACCAAGGTTGGGAAGGTCACTCATGGACACCTTTCTGTGCTCTGTAATTCATTCTCTCCCCTGTTTCTTGCTGTGGATTGGAGCAGAGGTGAGTTTAACCCCAGATCAGGCCCTCAGTGGGATATTTTTGTTGGACACAGGGAATTGTCTGCCCTGGGCATGTGGGAGATTCCCTTTCTCCCCAGGTCCAGCCTGACCTCACTGCTGGAAGAAAGAGCAGGGAACTCCCCAGGTAACTTCACCTGGAGGGAAATCTCCTTCCCAGGGATGCAGGACCTGAATTCAGGCAGGTGTGGCCTGCAGGAGGCTCTGGGTGCACCCAGTCTGAGGCACCACAACAAGTTTTCAATTAAAAATTAAATTAAAATTGCTGAAAAACATTTTTTTTTCTGAGGGAGTAGCAAGATGGAAAGGGCAGCACACAAAGAGGTCAGAGCAGAGCAAAGATGTGCAGATTTTTCTGTGCTCTGCAGAGGTCACACCCTGCTCAAAGCACCATTTCCATTTCTTAGTGTGGAATCAGACAAACTCACACTCATAATAAAATTATATTGAGCTTAATGTGCTTTGGCTGGTACAGATCATTTCCCCAATCCCTGACAAATAAGACAAAAATGATTTCTTGGATTTTTAGACTCCTGTGAGAGGTGGCACTGCAGCAGCTGCTCATGGCAGATTTGTTGTGTACCAGGAGCAGTTCCCCATGGAAATGTTTTTCTCCTCCTGGTCCTGCAGAACCTTTGCTCAGCCAGCCAAAGTGTTGGTGTAGAACCTCCTCTTTCAAATCCCCTCCTGCTGCTCTATGGGAGAAAAACAAGGATTTTTTTAGGAATGGCTCTCATTGTTCCAGCACAGTGAGATATTTTCCATTTATTGTGGGAATCTTGATTCCCAGAGCTTCCAGTATAATTATTTGTATTTTCTAGTAAAAAATCAGCTTTTTTTTTTCAGCTAAGTTGCACAAAGCCCTGTGGAAAACTGGAACAAATAAATATAAATGTAATTAGGATGGCAGGGACTGGAAAAATGAGGCCTCTGCTTTCAGCAGGTGCCAGCAGGCAGGTGTAGAGGTGTCATCAGTGAGGAGGAGAAAATAATTCTCCTTTTAATTGCTGTGCTTCCCCAGTGGTCTGGAGGGAAATAAAGCCTTTATTTGCTTGGGCAAAGATGTTTCTCCAGCCTTGGGAATGGAGAGTATCACCCACCTGGGCTGGGCAGGAAAACCTGTGTTCCAGTGGGGTTTTCAGCCTTCACAGAGGGATCTTGGTGCTTTCTGGACTTTGGTGACAGCTGAGTTTGTCCCTCAACTTGTTCTCAGCTGCTCATGGATGTGATTGAGGAGTAAAATTGGGTAATCTGAGCTTAACCAAGCTGAGCTCAGTGTTCCAGTCAGCTCTCACTGTTTTATGAACAGGTGATTTGTCCTTTAAGCTGATTTTTTAAGCCCCTGTGATTTATAACCAGCTTGTAGGAGGCAGTATATAAAAGCTTTTCTGGCTCCTACAAGCCAGAAAAAACTTTAAAAGTGTTTCAAAGATCATCATGGTGTCTCTTCACCTCCTGAGAGCTGCATTCCTGCTCTCCCAGCTGGAGCATCCCTGGCATGTGGCAGGGGCAGAATCCTTGCTGGAATCAGCCCTGAGCAAGAGCCTGGATGGTTTTATGGATTCCCATCTTTGGGAGATGCAGCAGGGATGGATTCAGGGCTGGGAGACGCAGCAGGGATGGATTCAGGGCTGAGTGCTCCATTCCAGCTCTGGGCAGTGCAGCAGGGATGGATTCAGCTCTGGGAGGATCAGCAGGGATGGATTCAGCTCTGGGAGGATCAGCAGGGATGGATTCAGCTCTGGGAGGATCAGCAGGGATGGATTCAGGGCTGGGAGCTGCAGCAGGGATGAATTCAGGGCTGAGTGCTCCATTCCAGCTCTGAGAGGTGCAGCAGGGATGGATTCAGGGCTGGGAGGTGGAGCAGGGGTGGATTCAGGGCTGAGTGTTCCAGTCCAGCTCTGGGCAGTGCAGCAGGGATGGATTCAGGGCTGGACAGTGCAGCAGGGATGGATTCAGGGCTGAGTGCTCCATTCCAGCTCTGGGAGGTGCAGCAGGGATGGATTCAGGGCTGGGAGGTGCAGCAGGGATGGATTCAGGGCTGAGTGCTCCATTCCAGGGAGGTGCAGCAGGGATGGATTCAGGGCTGAGTGTTCCCTTCCATCCCTGGGAGGTGCAGCAGGGATGAATTCAGGGCTGAGTGTTCCCTGCCAGCTCTGAGATTTGCAGGGATGGATTCAGGGCTGGGAGGTGCAGCAGGGATGGATTCAGGGCTGAGTGCTCCATTCCAGCTCTGGGCATTGCAGCAGGGATGGATTCAGGGCTGAGTGCTCCATTCCAGCTCTGGGCATTGCAGAAGGGATGGATTCAGGGCTGGGAGGTGCAGAAGGGATGGATTCAGGGCTGAGTGCTCCATTCCAGGTCTGAGAGGTGCAGCAGGGATGGATTCAGGGCTGAGTGCTCCATTCCAGCTCTGGGCATTGCAGAAGGGATGGATTCAGGGCTGGGAGGTGCAGAAGGGATGGATTCAGGGCTGAGTGCTCCATTCCAGGTCTGAGAGGTGCAGCAGGGATGGATTCAGGGCTGAGTGCTCCATTCCAGGTCTGAGAGGTGCAGCAGGGATGGATTCAGGGCTGAGGGCTCCATCCAGCTCTCTTGCAATTCCTATTTTTCCCTCTCCCACTTCCAGGGTGGTCCTGCATGGCCTCGACTTTGCTTTTCCCAGAGATCCTAAGGCTGAGCTGTGGGGATGTGTAGAAAATTCCAGGCACAGCTTTTGCTCTGTTTTAGAACCCACTTTCCTTGGTGTTTCCAGCTCTGGAGAACAGTGGGAATACAGCTGGCTGTGCTTTGGGCATTTGGGATTGGGACAGCTCAGTACCATTAATTCTTGAATTTGATGTTAAAAATAAAAACACTGAGCTTGTGTGAAGGGGTGGCAAAGAAACATTTCTCACAATTTCTCCCAAATCCTCCATCCTGGGGGTTACCTGAGGGGAAAAATAAACCCACAAACTGGGTTTTTCCAGCAGAGATTTGATTTTTGGGTGTTTCCTGCATGGTGCCAGCAGAACCCTGGCTCCTGCAGGTGAATGCTCCCCTGTGTCCCCAGGGATTTGGGGACATCACCTGTGGCAGAGCCTGCCCTCGTTAGGGCACTAATTAGCCGAGTCCTGTGTGCTGGCAGAGCTGCTGATTGTCTCCCTGAGGAGTAAAGACAAACCCTCCTAACAAGGACCTGGAGCCCAGCCCTGCCATGGAGGAATTGAGGCAGCTGGAAACAGGAGCTCTGCTGAGGGCAGGGCAGGGAGCAGCTTTGAGCTGTTCCTGCTCCAGTCCTGATGCTGGAAATTCTGAACTTTATGGAATAAAAAACTCCTACATTTAACTTAGAACCATAAACCAGAATTGTTAATAACACTCAAATTACAAGTGCGTTGTTAATTAAAAGTGTGTAATATCACAAAGTGAAAAACCTTAGAGTTTATAGTTTATAATATTATATTATATATAATATATTTATATTATATATTATATATATTTATATTATATTTTTATATTATAATAACAATCTATATAATAATCTATATAATAATTTAATAATAATAATTTAATAATATATTATTATATTTATATTATATACTTTTATATTTATAATATTATATAATATATAATACTATATTATATATTATATAATATATATAATTATATATAATTATTATATATAATATAATATAATATAATATAATATAATATAATATAATATAATATATATATATGATATATAATATAATATAATATATATAATATAATATAATATAATATAATATATATAATATAATATAAGATAATATAATATAATATAATATAATATATAATTTTACACATAATATATATTATTTAAATTATTATATATATAATATATAAAAAACAAAATAGAACTTTTAAAACAAAACTAATCCTTCTTCTTCCTTGTTCTTCACAAGTTTAAATAGTTTTTTATAATTAAACAAAAAAAATCCACATTGCAAAGTTCAAGTAATTATTAAATCAATTAAGTATAAATTAAAAATAAAAATAATTTAAGTATAATTTCTTAATTAAATAGTTTAACCTTAAAAAACCTTATACAAAAAATAGTTAACTATTTTGTAACTTATTAGTAGACTATTATAATTAGAAATAATATATTATAAATAATATATATTATAAATAAATATACTAGAAATATATAAATTACTATATATTATATACATTTATAAATATTTAATAAGTGTTTATATTATTTATTTATTTTAATATTTATATACTATTTGTTTAATTATTTAATTTATCAAATTATTTATATAATTTTATACCATTTATATATATTTATAATATAAATTTAAAAGTAACACACATTTCAACCTAAACACAAAATACCATCTCTAATGCTTCAATCCCAACCTTAACAAAAACAAAAAGCAAACAATAAAAAACCACAAAACCAAAAACCAACAGCAACTCCAAAAAACTCTGCTGCTACCAGGTTTATCGGCCTGGTAATAATAATTATTATTATATAATAATATATAAATATTAAATATATTTAATATATTTAATATTTATATAATAAAAGAGTTCTATATTTTAAAATATAAATATTAAAATATATTAAATATATATTTATATATAAATAATATATATACAATTATTTTTATATTGTTATTAATATAGTAAATATAAATATATAAATATAAATATAAAATATATATATAATAAATATAAATATAAAATAAATATAAATAAATATATAATAAATTTAAAATAATAAACTGCTGCTACCTGGTTTATCTGCCTGGTAATAATAATTATTATAATATAATAATATATTCTAGATTAAAAGATTTCTATATTTTAAAATATAAATATTAAAATATATTAAATATATATTTACATATAAATAATATATATAAAATTATTTTATATTGTTATTGATATAGTAAATATAAATATATAAATATAAATATAAAATAAATATAAATATAAAATAAATATAAATAAATATATAATAAATTTAAAATAATAAACTCTGCTGCTACCAGGTTTATCTGCCTGGTAATAATAATTATTATTATATAATAACATATAAATATTAATTATATTAAATATGTTTAATATTTATATATTAAAATATTTCTATATTTGAAAATATAAATATTAAAATATATTAAATATATATTTATATAAAAATTATATATATATAATTATTTTTATATTGTTATTAATATAGTACATATAAATATATAAATATAAATATAAAATAAATATAAATATTTGATAAATATAAATAAATAATAAATATAAATAAATATATAATGAATATAAATAAATATATAATAAATATAAATAAATATATAAAAATCAATATAAATAAATATAAATACATATAAATACATATAAATAAATATAAATAATAAATAAATATAAATAATAATATATAAAAATAATATATAAATAATAATATAATAATATTTATAATAATTTATTATAATATAATAATATAAATAATAATAATAATAAATAAATAATTAATAATAATATAAAATAATTATTTATTCAGTAATTTGAATAAATTATTGGGCAGATAAATAATAATATAATAATATTAATATATAAATTAATATATAAAATATAATATAATAATATAATAATATAATAATATAATACTATAATAATACTATAATATAATAATATAATAATATAATAATATAATAATATAATAATATAATAATACAATAACATATAAAGGGAGTGAACTGCCTTTTCCACCCGGGATGTGAACTCCTAAACACCTCTCGCCCTTTCCTTTGCTCCAGGCCCAGCTGCGAGCGTTCATCCCCGAGATGTGAACTCCTAAACACCTCTCGCCCTTTCCTTTGCTCCAGGCCCAGCTGCGAGCGTTCATCCCCGAGATGTGAACTCCTAAACACCTCTCAACCTTTCCTTCGTTGCAGGCCCAGCTGCGAGCGTTCATCCCCGAGATGCTGAAATATTCCACGGGCCGTGGGAAGCCCGGCTGGGGCAAGGAGAGCTGCAAGCCCATCTGGTGGCCCGAGGACATCCCCTGGGCCAACGTCCGCAGCGACGTCCGCACGGAGGAGCAGAAGCAGCGCGTGGGTGTCTCCCTGGCTGCCCCCAACGGAGCTCGGGGGCTGCAGGATGGGGTTGGGGAGTGGATTTTGCCTTGAGGGACAGAAGAAAAGGTCTGTGTCAAGGAGGGAAGGGATGCTGGCCTGTTCAGAGCAGCAGGGAGATTGGTGCTTAAAGGAAGGAGTTGTGGATGTGCAGTGGAGCCAGGGAAAATGGGAGAAGTGGGTGAAAAAGTTAAAGTTTCTACCAACCTGTCATAGAGATAATCAAAGGAAGCCATTGTGGTGGGGAGGCAGCAGGACCTGTGCAGGCTGGTTAGGGAAGTTGGAAATGGTGCTGTGGCAGCATTTTGGTGCTGTGGCAGCATTTTGGTGCTTTCCCAAATCACCGTGGTTTTCTGCTTGGAGTCCCAGAATGGTTTGGGTTGCAAGGACCCTTTTAAAGGTATTCTCATCCAACCCCTGCACTGAGCAGGGACATGTTCACTGGATCAGGAGGCTGTCCAGGGTGATTCCTTAGGCAAAGGAGGGGATGAGCAGAGATTAAATATTGGCATTGCTCGTGAATCACTACAAACCACCCGGCAAAGCCCAGTGAGCACACAGTGCAAACCCCAGCGCTGAGCTGGCTCAGAACCCCTCCCTGGGCTGACTGTCCCCTGTCCCTGCTGCTGGCAGGTGTCCTGGACCCAGGCCCTGCGCACCATCGTCAAGAACTGCTACAAGCAGCACGGGCGCGAGGACCTGCTCTACGCCTTCGAGGACCAGCAGACGCCACAGACCACGACCACGCACAGCATCGCCCACCTGGTGCCCTCCCAGACCGTGGTGCAAACCTTCAGCAACCCCGATGGCACCGTGTCCCTCATCCAGGTGAGAGCAGCCCCAGTTTCTCCATCTCCAGCACCATTTAAACCACCACTCTCAGGGTTCAGCTGCTCAGAGTGACCCCAAGGTGTGTTAGAAGGTCTCTGTTCCCAGCCCGGCGCTCAAAGGAGTCACAACTCTGCAGTTCTCATTCTCAATGTTCTTTATTATTTCTTATCTATAAAATTCTTTATCTGGCCTGCTGAGGTATGTCTGTTAGCGTTCAAAAAAACAAAAATCACGTAGTGATTGTATGTGGTGCTTTTTATTAAGAGCTCTGGGAATTGGGGTATTACCACCCAAATCTGATTCTGACCATACATTGGAGGTGAACGTGTTTTATATTCTGTTATTACATAACTTTCATGTTAATTATTAAACTGACATTGTTCTATTGTATACATAGATTTCAGCTAAACATAGCCCCCGTTAAATTTCCAACATACTTTCTCATGATTCTTCTTATGGTTATATAATAATTATACTTAATTACTAAACAATCATCACATCTAACAATTATATCATTTATCATACTGCTTACGCAGGTGCAGTGATCTGAGAAAACACAAAGCCCAGCATTTTAGAGTTCTATCTTTAATATTTTAGAGTTCTACCTTTAACATTTTAGAGTTCTATCTTTAATATTTTCCAGGGTTCCACTATCATGTCCAGCAGGTCAGACAGAGGTACACTGACTGCCCTCAGAGGCAGTGTTATCTTTCTATACTAAAAACTACGTGTACAATATTTACAATTACTTCCCAATGCCCATCACCTATGTTAGACAGTGAGCTTCTACTCTAAACCAATCCAAAAGTGCCACCATCACCCAGAAGATGGAGGCCAGGAAGAAGAAGGAAAAAGGACAAGGCACACCCAAATTCCTCCATCTTGGCATCCCAAGCCCCCACTCTAAAAACCTCAAAAATCTATTTTTTCACCCTGGGATAAATTCATTATCAATCTACTTAAACTTTCGTGGCTTCTAAATCCTCATATAAAGTTGGTAATTTTTTTCCATGGGTCAAGATCAAAGGCACAGGGAGGTCCTGGGCTCTGTGCCAAGGTCTCTGAGCCCCCCAGGCAGGAGCTTGAGCCCTCCAGGGGAATTTCCTGGGTTCCAACACCACAAGGTGGTTTAGGGAAGCTCAGGAGCCAAAATTGTCCTTCAGGAATTTCATCTTACTCCACAACAAAGATCCATCCTCATCATCTGTCTTCCCAACTCCCTCCCCTTGGTGTGCAGTGTAAGGATTTCTGTGATGTGGTCAAAAAAATTCAGGGGTTTGACCTCAGTTTAGTGAACCTGCTTAGGACAAATCCAGTGGTGGCAATGGGAGGAGAGGTGGTGGAACTGCCTTCCTTTAATGGTATGAAATGTAGTTTAATCAGCTACATTTCAGATATTAAAGATAAATATAAAATATTATATTATATATATATATAATATTATCTATATTATAATATAATATATATTATAATATATATAATATATATTATATATCTATCTATACATATATCTATATCTATATCTATTTCTCTCTCTATATATATAGAATATGTTTATATATATCTCTTTATAAATACATATCTATATGTAGATCAGGTATATCTGTGTCCCAAATCTTCACCTGACACCTGAGTGTATATATTTATTACAAACCCAATATATCTATCTATATA